>JALBCR010001521.1:0-190431 GCA_030710515.1 Abscondita cerata | reverse complement strand
GGAACAGAAAAACAAAAATTTAAAGACGAAAAGGATGATAGCGAGATTTGTGGGAATGAAGAAAAATGTAAACAAGTATTGCCAGAGCATTTATAGCAGGGATGAGACTTGTAGCAGGCTTTCTGAGCTGAGTTAGTGTGAACAATATCAAAAGAAGTTGAAAGAAATACAGAGCAGTTAGGTTTTTATAGGGCTGAATGATATTTTGTTTTGGTGTTGGGATGTTTAAGAAGGTTATTACAAAGTTTTTAGAGGTTTAGGGCTTAAGAGTGCTAGGACTACCGAATTGCTTGTAATGAGTATGACAAATCTGTAAGCTTGCCTGACTACCTGCAGTGACATTACTGGCCCCACATGTAGCGACATACCGAATATCAATTTTTATAATTTAATTTAATTTAAAAATTGAAATAAACATAAACACTTATTTCATTATTACTTTGGATTATATAAAATTAAGGATTGATTTTAATAATTTTATTCTAAAATATTAAAAAATAATTAAGCATATCATACATAAATTGTTAGGAGAAAAATGTTTTTGGAAATTGTGTAAAATGTGTACCGCCACACACTTTCGATACTCTTTTACATGTTTATGGGAACGACGTGGAGTTCTGCACAAAACACTTGTTCATAATGTAGCAGGATTAATTAGATTTTGGAATTGATTAAGTTGCAATATTATTGAAGTAAACTAGCATCTATCTATCTTTTTTGACTAATAATGATTTTATCTAACGTTGATTGTTCGATTGACGTTTATCGTGGTGATCATGTATGTATGTCCTTCTTAATATTGGAATCAATTAAATGTCACTCATTTATTATAGATGGATAGATATTTTTATTAGTTTGTCTAATATAGAATTTTACAAACGGTTCGATTAATCTCCTAACTTAAACTACATCCCTAACAAACTCTCTAAAAACTAATAATAATGTTCCTTCTTTAAAACATCCCAACACCAAAACTTAAAATGTCCTTCTTCTACATAAAAATTTCCTTCTTTCTAATATTTCTTTCTTCTTTTTTGATGTGTTCACACTCTTCAATCAAATGCTGCAAGTCCTCCCATCCCTCCCCACACATTTCTCCCATCCTCTAGCCAATACTTGTTTACATTTTCTTCATTCCCACACCTAAATCTCGCTATCATCCTTTTCGTCTTTAAATTTTTGTTTTCTGTTACATATTCCGGTACTCTCTCGGTCATAATCTTTCCATATTCTGTGTTATATCTTCCTTCTCTTATTTTTGTTCTTTTTCTTGAATTTGTATATCTTTATCCCTTCTACTTATGCCTTTTGCTCTTCTTCTTTCTACTTCTTCTCTGGCATATCCTACTCTTTGGTAATATATTCTTCTTTCTTCTTGTCTTAATTTTATTCTCTGTTTCTTCACTTATTTTCAACATTCCTTTAGAATTGTATTTTCCTTCCTACAACTTTGTTGCCCTTTTTTACTAATTCTCTTACACGTCTCTCATCTTTATTATTATATTTTATAGTATATCCTAAATATTTATATTTGTTGACTCTTTCTATCACTTATTTTCCCCATTTCCATTTTTTCTCTTCTCTTTTCCTTCTTCCTTGTTTTTTTTTGAAACACTATTACTTTCGTCTTTCCAAAATTTGCCTTCATTCCTCTTCCTTCTATGTACTTCTTCACTACTTCTATTGCTCCTCTCATTTCTTCTTCCTTACTTGCCACTACCACTAAATCGTCTGCATATGCCTGAACCTTCTTCTTTCCCATTGCTACTCCACCCCTTTGTTTTCCTTTTATTACCCCTACCACATCGGGAATGTATAAAGCGAATAAGCTAGGGCTTACTGGACATCCCTGTTTAAGTCCCTTATTGGTCCAATAAAATGCCTCAACTTTTACTTCAGTTCTTGTTTGACACTTTGTTTCATTATATAACTCTTGCAGTGCTTCTATCAGATCTTCTGTTATCCCTTTTGCTCTTAGCCCTTTCCATTTATTATCAAGTCCGAAAATATTTCTTATGGTTGATCTACAATTTTTGGGAAAAAATAATTTCATTACAATGGAACAAATAAAAAGTCTAACCTTCTTAAATAGATTTTAATAACAATGTATCTTTTACAGTTTACCCTCAATCAGTTTTTTACAACATATGTTATACAGCAAACTTTATTGACCATCAACTTGATTATACCAAATGAAACTATAGTCTCATTAAAATTTTAATTGATTATTTTAATAGAATAATGGAAACAAAGTTGTCCTTTTTAATGGACGACGTTAAAAGTCAAAGTTACGAAATATTTACTTTTCACGAAAAACATTAAATTTTGTAATTATCGTAAACTTTCGCGTGCCTTTTAAACGATGTTAACAACCCAAAGCGATGTTACTAATATCGTGTGACACGTAATAAAGGTTATTCCTTTATCAGATAGTATGAACCGTAGTATAAACTTGATTTGCATACAAACTACTGACATCCCGCCGGTGATATAAAGACATCAACTGACTTGTGATCCGTTTTGATCGAACTTGTAATACATTATATTCTCCATAGGTTTCCAAGCACGATTTTACTATGTAATTTTTTTTCGTTCGCATAATCGAGGTTTTAACCTTAATGTTAAATCGATGCAATGTCGTGATTATAACTAAAACTAATAGATACCCATTTTAAGAACAATCATTAAAATTAATGAATTTTAAATAAATAATTAAACGATAAAAAAAATACATTCAAAACGTGAGGCGCGTTACCGCAATTACCGATGGAATAAATTAGGAACCGAGCTAAAAATAATGGAATAATAAATTAAATTTGAAACTGGCGGCTAAAACAATGGAAAATGTCAAGTAATGGTACTGCCACCTACATGCTTTGCTAAATGAATTCTGCTTTCGCATTACAACCGTGTTAATTGATATTTGATTACACTCTTAATCCGACCTTAGTCTCAGTTGATTAACTTTCCAAGCTCTAATTTTCCAGACAATAATATTTGAATAAGCATAGCTTGAAAATGCATACTTCTCTTTACAGCCGCAACTCAAAATGGCGGCAACTTTAAATGAAATTTAACAAACAAACGCCGTTAACATTTAGAGAAATTAAACACACAAACTTATGCTTTTTACTTTAAAAGTTGGACCCCACTTATTTAGACATCATTGTAAAAATTTTAGACATAAACCTCTACCCACTAATTTATCGATTAATTTTTTCATAATGTATTTTTTCAATAAATAACATAGAAACGAAACTGACTTTTCAAAAAGAAGAAATTTCTGCTATTTTATTTTCAGTCTGTTGACTCAAGTGCTTGAAAAAATTGCAGATGTTTAAACATGTTTCTCTTGTATATCAACGTATGCTATGTAAATTTGTTATAACAAAATGGAATTTTTAACAAAATATTAGCGTATACTTCCATTTTTGTTTATTTTTATTAAATTGCATACATCGAGCTCGACATTTTAAATAATTCGGATGTAACAAAGTTAGCGCAAGTGTAACAAATGGTGCTGCTTTATATGCTGCAAATAATTAATATACATTGTTGTGTAAATACGCAAATTTTATTATTTAAGTTTTTGTATAGACGCACACGTTTTACGCCGTAGACATTTTTGATCATTTAAAAAAAACTAATTACATATCAACTTATTTTTATAAGAGGACTCACATCAATTAATAATAAAAAAAATTATTAAAATAAGTTATTATTTGTGAATTTTTATTTATCAACAGGTATGGCGCATTTTATTAAAACACCTTGGTGGACGCGTTGGTTAAATCGTTGTTGGGTAGTGCTTTGCTCACAAAATCCGGGTTCGATTCCCAATTCCGCAAATTTTTTAATTAACTTTTTAATTTTTGTTTACTAAGCTTTGTCAGATCAGAAATTCGAGAAAGTTAGAGTGTAAAATTTTTTCCGAAATCCTAGAATTTGAACAAAATCTGACAATTTTATCACGTTATTTAAGTAGCAAATGTAATCAGCTATTTTCTTTTTCACGTCAAATGTTTCCACCGCGCATGCGCGATTCTAAAATTTACATACGTTTTACACATCTCTACCGGCGAAAATGTGAACTTCAAAATCGTCGTATAATGAATGACTTTAATGCCGATTTTATTTACTTTACTGCCGATTTTTTGTACTTTCGAAAAAAAACTATCAATTTTTAGTAATTTAAACTGACTTTATAAAACAAAATCGATAAATTAAAAATAATAGTCACGGCAGTCGGTATTGAACCCGGGATTTTGTCATTTAAATGCCTACTCGATTATATTATCCACTCGTCCACCAATTCGTTCATACCAAGTTCTCTATCTCAGATGAATAAATAAAATACCATAAACAGTGTTACGATTAACTTTTGTTTTGTCTTTTATTATTCCTTCCTACTACATTAAACGAATTTACTGTACGTATTTTGATATGGAAACTATATATTTAACTTTGATTCACCTTGTACATGCTTACTACAGTTTTTACACCTGTGGAATGCGAAGGTATACAATTTTCTCTAGTGCCCAACGCACCCGTGTTTGACCCCGAAAAATGATTTAATTGTTAGATTTTCAAGGTGAAGGTTAAGCATATAATGCATCTACTGTTTGTGTGTCAATTATTTTTATTGTAAGGCCTAAAAGTAATTTTGGTAAGCATATTTTGTTTGTATTTCTTTGAGTAATAGTGTTGATTTTGATTTAGGGGTTTTTAAATCTTTTTCTTATTTTACCGCATCATCATACTTTTTTCATTGTTTGCCGATGTGCCGTTGCCGTTTGCTGTTCTCTTTCGCTATTACGTGATGCAAAAGACTTACGGATCTCTCATGCAAGTGTTTAAGGATACTAAAATGGATAAATAATTAAGGAACCGTTTCTAATTATCTATATTTTCCTGTGGTCATGGCGCTGTAATTCTTGAAACAACGCTGATATTCAGTTTTGGTCATGGATAGTGCCAAATCGTCATCTGTCTATCATTGTTTAAATTTTTAAAAGTTAACTTGAATGTACATAACGTTTTTAAATTAATTACGAGTATTTTTTAAAATTTAAATATTGTTTAATGTACCTATATGTAAAAATCCGATCTGAATTTAAATCGATTTATTAATGTTTAAAATTCTTAAATATTTTCAAATTGATTCACGAATTAAACTTTATTTACGATTCTCTTATATGAACCCTTTACTTCATTTTTTATTAATAGAATTTTGTTCTATATTTGTGTGTGTGTTTAAAACACCAACACCAATTGTTTGTAAACTATTCGTCTTTGGAGGCTCCTCAGCGTGGGGCAGAAATTTTATGCCAAAATGAATTAACCGTTGTTTGAAAATTTAATATTTAGTTCTCGTCATAATTAGAGAGCGTTGAAAAATTTTGGATGAACACCCTGAAAATATATATTTAGTTGAATGCTCAGGGTGAAATACGAGCGCCAATTTTAACACGGTGTAGTTTCAGTCACGTAAAATTGTCTGAGAAATGTAAGTGTTATTGAAGGTGTTCATAAAAACATAAGAAATAGAAATAACAAGATAACATTGTAATAAACAAAGAGCGTTTAGAAATTGAACTTAGAATACGAGGAGTACATTGGCAGGGAACTAGAGAAGAGGGTAGAAGATTGAGGAAGAAATAAAATATAAAGACTAAGATGAACTGTAGGAAGTATTTAAAAACACGTAGTGGATAGAAGAAATTAAGAGTGTGATTGTTTTTTATCTTTATTATGAATTTTTGGCTAATTAACTATCGTTATTGAGCTATTGTTGCGCCTTTTGTTTAGGCAACCAAATGTTGTTCTCGGTTATTAGATAGATGGCATTCAAATTGACCCGCGTAATTCGATCTTTAGAACTTTTGTTTCGTTATTCAATCTGGCTTAAGAGAGTGTACATGTGTTCCTCGTACTGCATTAAATAAAATTCTACTTGTAGATTGACGAGCTGTTTTATTATTTAAATGCTGTATTACGGTTAACTGGATTGTGCACGCTGTCGAATTCCGTAAGTTGGAACGAATTTTTCTTCCTTCGTACCGCTGGCGATATCTTTTGACATATCGTTCTATGAAGCAAGAGTTGTCCTATCCATCTACGAAGGAACTGTTGCACCGTATCAAAGCGGACGATCTTTAACCTTTACACTTGTCTATCGTATTCGATTCGCATCCATTGGGAATATATCTGAAGCATATGGCAACAATCAATATCCCGATTTGAAAGTTGAGCACCTAGTTATATTTGTCTATATATGTATATGTATATGTATATATATATATTAGCAACTTTGCCGACAGGTATGTAAAGCAGTTACATAGTCGACTCTTCAATAATTATAGCCAACCTAACAGTTGGCAAGTATAAAAATTTCGAATCGCCTGCAGTAAAGTACGCAAGAGGTTGTACAATAGCAAACAAACACTGAGAATCACCCGACAGCTGTTTCGTCCTTTTGGGACTCATCGGGAGTGAGAGAACTCGAGTGTAAGTTCACTATTGTACAAACGCGCGCTGTCGACTATATGCCCTACTGGAGGGATCACAATATTTAAATGATAAGTTTTTCGACATCTAGTGTCGACTCGTGAAAGCGTTCACGTACGAAAATGTTAGCAACTTTGCCGACAGGTATGTAAAGCAGTTACATAGTCGACTCTTCAATAATTATAGCCAACCTAACAGTTGGCAAGTATAAAAATTTCGAATCGCCTGCAGTAAAGTACGCAAGAGGTTGTACAATAGCAAACAAACACTGAGAATCACCCGACAGCTGTTTCGTCCTTTTGGGACTCATCGGGAGTGAGAGAACTCGAGTGTAAGTTCACTATTGTACAAACGCGCGCTGTCGACTATATGCCCTACTGGAGGGATCACAATATTTAAATGATAAGTTTTTCGACATCTAGTGTCGACTCGTGAAAGCGTTCACGTACGAAAATGTTAGCAACTTTGCCGACAGGTATGTAAAGCAGTTACATAGTCGATTCTTCAATAATTATAGCCAACCTAACAGTTGGCAAGTATAAAAATTTCGAATCGCCTGCAGTAAAGTACGCAAGAGGTTGTACAATAGCAAACAAACACTGAGAATCACCCGACAGCTGTTTCGTCCTTTTGGGACTCATCGGGAGTGAGAGAACTCGAGTGTAAGTTCACTATTGTACAAACGCGCGCTGTCGACTATATGCCCTACTGGAGGGATCACAATATTTAAATGATAAGTTTTTCGACATCTAGTGTCGACTCGTGAAAGCGTTCACGTACGAAAATGTTAGCAACTTTGCCGACAGGTATGTAAAGCAGTTACATAGTCGATTCTTCAATAATTATAGCCAACCTAACAGTTGGCAAGTATAAAAATTTCGAATCGCCTGCAGTAGTACGCAAGAGGTTGTACAATAGCAAACAAACACTGAGAATCACCCGACAGCTGTTTCTGTCCTTTGGGACTCATCGAGGTGAGAGAGAACTCGAGTGTAAGTTCACTATTGTACAAACGCGCGCTGTCGACTATATGCCCTACTGGAGGGATCACAATATTTAAATGATAAGTTTTTCGACATCTAGTGTCGACTCGTGAAAGCGTTCACGTACGAAAATGTTAGCAACTTTGCCGACAGGTATGTAAAGCAGTTACATAGTCGATTCTTTAATAATTATAGCCAACCTAACAGTTGGCAAGTATAAAAATTTCGAATCGCCTGCAGTAAAGTACGCAAGAGGTTGTACAATAACAAACAAACACTGAGAATCACCCGACAGCTGTTTCGTCCTTTTGGGACTCATCGGGTGAGAGAACTCGAGTGTAAGTTCACTATTGTACAAACGCGCGCTGTCGACTATATGCCCTACTGGAGGGATCACAATATTTAAATGATAAGTTTTTCGACATCTAGTGTCGACTCGTGAAAGCGTTCACGTACGAAAATGTTAGCAGCTTTGCCGACAGGTATGTAAAGCAGTTACATAGTCGATTCTTCAATAATTATAGCCAACCTAACAGTTGGCAAGTATAAAATTTCGAATCGCCTGCAGTAAAGTACGCAAGAGGTTGTACAATAGCAAACAAACACTGAGAATCACCCGACAGCTGTTTCGTCCTTTTGGGACTCATCAGGGAGTGAGAGAACTCGAGTGTAAGTTCACTATTGTACAAACGCGCGCTGTCGACTATATGCCCTACTGGAGGGATCACAATATTTAAATGATAAGTTTTTCGACATCTAGTGTCGACTCGTGAAAACGTTCACGTAGAAGTAAGCAACTTTGCCGACAGGTATGTAAAGCAGTTACATAGTCGACCTCTTCAATACTTATAGCCAACCTAACAGTTGGCAAGTATAAAATTTCGAATGCTTGCAGTAAAGTACGCAAGAGGGTTGTACAATAGCAAACAAACACTGAGAATCACCCGACAGCTGTTTCGTCCCTTTGGGACTCATCGGGGTGAGAGAACTCGAGTGTAAGTTCACTATTGTACAAACGCGCCGTCGACTATATGCCCTACTGGAGGGATCACAATATTAAATCGATAAGTTTTTCGACATCTAGTGTCGACTCGTGAAAAGCGTTCACGTACGAAAATAGTTAGCAACTTTGACGACAGGTATGTAAAGCAGTTACATAGTCGATTCTTCACTAATTATAGCCAACCTAACAGTTGGCGGTATAAAATTTCGAATCGCCTGCAGTAGAGTACGCAAGAGGTTGTCGGTTAGCAAACAAACACTGAGAATCACCGACAGCTGTTTCGTCCTTTGGGACTCATCGGGAGTGAGAGAACTCGAGTGTAAGTTCACTATTGTACAAACGCGCGCTGTCGACTATATGCCCTACTGGAGGGATCACAATATTTAAATGATAAGTTTTTCGACATCTAGTGTCGACTCGTGAAAGCGTTCACGTACGAAAATGTTAGCAACTTTGCCGACAGGTATGTAAAGCAGTTACATAGTCGATTCTTCAATAATTATAGCCAACCTAACAGTTGGCAAGTATAAAATTTCTGAATCGCCTGCAGTAAAGTACGCAAGAGGTTGTACAATAGCAACAAACACTGAGAATCACCGACAGCTGTTTCGTCCTTTTGGGACTCATCGGGGAGTGAGAGAACTCGAGTGTAAGTTCACTATTGTACAAAGCGCGCTGTCGACTATATGCCCTACTGGAGGGATCACAATATTTAAATGATAAGTTTTCGACATCTGGTGTCGACTCGTGAAAACGTTCACGTACGAAAATGTTAGCAACTTTGCCGACAGGTATGTAAAGCAGTTACATAGTCGACTTCTTCAATAATTATAGCCAACCTAACAGTTGGCAAGTATAAAATTTCGAATCGCCTGCAGTAAAGTACGCAAGAGGTTGTACAATAGCAAACAAACACTGAGAATCACCCGACAGCTGTTTCGTCCTTTTGTACAACCTCTTGCGTACTTTACTGCAGGCGATTCGAAATTTTTATACTTGCCAACCGTTAGGTTGGCTATAATTATTGAAGAATCGACTATGTAACTGCTTTACATACCTGTCGGCAAAGTTGCTAACATTTTCGTACGTGAACGCTTTCACGAGTCGACACTAGATGTCGAAAACTTATCATTTAAATATTGTGATCCCTCCAGTAGGGCATATAGTCGACAGCGCGCGTTTGTACAATAGTGAACTTACACTCGAGTTCTCTCACTCCCGATGAGTCCCAAAAGGACGAAACAGCTGTCGGGTGATTCTCAGTGTTTGTTTGCTATTGTACAACCTCTTGCGTACTTTACTGCAGGCGATTCGAAATTTTTATACTTGCCAACTGTTAGGTTGGCTATAATTATTGAAGAATCGACTATGTAACTGCTTTACATACCTGTCGGCAAAGTTGCTAACATTTTCGTACGTGAACGTTTTCACGAGTCGACACTAGATGTCGAAAAACTTATCATTTAAATATTGTGATCCCTCCAGTAGGGCATATAGTCGACAGCGCGCGTTTGTACAATAGTGAACTTACACTCGAGTTCTCTCACTCCCGATGAGTCCCAAAAGGACGAAACAGCTGTCGGGTGATTCTCAGTGTTTGTTTGCTATTGTACAACCTCTTGCGTACTTTACTGCAGGCGATTCGAAATTTTTATACTTGCCAACTGTTAGGTTGGCTATAATTATTGAAGAATCGACTATGTAACTGCTTTACATACCTGTCGGCAAAGTTGCTAACATTTTCGTACGTGAACGTTTTCACGAGTCGACACTAGATGTCGAAAAACTTATCATTTAAATATTGTGATCCCTCCAGTAGGGCATATAGTCGACAGCGCGTTTGTACAATAGTGAACTTACACTCGAGTTCTCTCACTCCCGATGAGTCCCAAAAGGACGAAACAGCTGTCGGGTGATTCTCAGTGTTTGTTTGCTATTGTACAACCTCTTGCGTACTTTACTGCAGGCGATTCGAAATTTTTATACTTGCCAACTGTTAGGTTGGCTATAATTATTGAAGAATCGACTATGTAACTGCTTTACATACCTGTCGGCAAAGTTGCTAACATTTTCGTACGTGAACGCTTTCACGAGTCGACACTAGATGTCGAAAACTTATCATTTAAATATTGTGATCCCTCCAGTAGGGCATATAGTCGACAGCGCGCGTTTGTACAATAGTGAACTTACACTCGAGTTCTCTCACTCCCGATGAGTCCCAAAAGGACGAAACAGCTGTCGGGTGATTCTCAGTGTTTGTTTGCTATTGTACAACCTCTTGCGTACTTTTCTGCAGGCGATTCGAAATTTTTATACTTGCCAACTGTTAGGTTGGCTATAATTATTGAAGAGTCGACTATGTAACTGCTTTACATACCTGTCGGCAAAGTTGCTAACATTTTCGTACGTGAACGCTTTCACGAGTCGACACTAGATGTCGAAAAACTTATCATTTAAATATATATATATATATATATATATATATATATATATATATATATAAATATATATTAGCAACTTTGCCGACAGGTATGTAAAGCAAAGTTGCTAACATTTTCGTACGTGAACGCTTTCACGAGTCGACACTAGATGTCGAAAAACTTATCGTTTATATATATATATATATATATATATATGGATCACGAGTCGACACTAGATGTCGAAAAAACTTATCATTTATATATATATATATATATATATATATATAAACGATAAGTTTTTCGACATCTAGTGTCGACTTGTGAAAGCGTTCACGTACGTAAATGTTAACAACTTTGCCGACAGGTATGTAAAGCAGTTACATAGTCGATTCTTCTAGCAATTATAGCCAACATAACAGTTGGCAAGTATAAAATTTCGAATCGCCTTTGTGTGACAATCTTTTGTACTTACGGAGTCTCACGACAAATAGTTTTTACATATGTTTGCTATAATTAGGCAAGTCAACATAAATTATTTTGGATTGAAGTCGCGTTAGTATAACTAGAATACTTGTTCTCGAAACGTGGATTGCTTATTCTGTGTATATTTATCGGTAACACAAGTGGTAAGCTTTATTGATATATTGTATGTTTCTTGCGTTATCAGTTTGTTTATCTGTGTCGTAAGTCCTTACTTCATATTTACATAGTTACTGCTTACAATTAAAAACTACAACTCAAAGGGTGGCGCCTCTCTTTCGTAGCTTTTTTTATCTCTACCACTGCATCTCTAAAGATTGCTCACGACCCCTCGCCGACATTAGCTATCGGGTAGTGCTTAGAAACAACTACACATTTT
The DNA here is from genome assembly GCA_030710515.1 of Abscondita cerata. Lineage (NCBI taxonomy): Eukaryota > Metazoa > Arthropoda > Insecta > Coleoptera > Lampyridae > Abscondita > Abscondita cerata. Next base: position 178,659 of record JALBCR010001521.1, on the reverse strand, counting down.
TTTAAAATAAATTTTTCGACGATAATAAACTGTTACAAGAAACAAATTAAAATAAAAAAAAAAGTTGGCTTAAACAAAGAAATTATAAAAGCAAAAAAAGGCGTAGTAGATAAATTAGAGAAGGGCATAAAATGAAATTATAAAAGAAGAGTTAGTCGCAGCAATCAATCAAAAACAGGAAGATAAAATCACTGTAAAAATGATAGAAAAGAATATTAGAGGAAAGCGAAAAAACAGAGAAGCAAAAGAATTAAAGAGCATGTTTTACAATTAAGGAGGTTTGGCATGATTAAAAATATTGTATCTGTCTTTCAAGAAAGGAATAACGTGAACAGGGAGTAATGGGGTCATCAAAAGTTTACACAGAGAGACAAACAAAAAGTCGTAGTTAAAAGTGCTGAATCAAAGACGTTTCTCACTAATGAAGGAGTTAGACAAGGATGATGTCTTACCCGCTATTAGTTTTTATCTTTATGTATCACTTAATCAGGGTTGCTGATACATGAACGACGCCGCTAGTCATCGGATACAAATACATGGACAAGGTGGTATTATCTGAATGTTCTGTGGCAGATGACGTAGTGATAGTGGTCGAGAACAAAAATGATTTTAAGGAAAATCTTCAGATGTGGTACGAGGTATTAATTCGGAATTGAATGAAGATGAACAACAGGACAAGAAAAATTTACAAGTTGTATTTCATTATTTTTTCAGGTAGAAGTTATCAAGAGGATAATTGCTGAAATTGCTTTTTGGGGCAGTGTTAGAAGAGATAAGTTTCATATATAATTTTCACAAACTTATCTTTTCTAGCCCTAGCCCGAAAAAGCACCCAACAGTAAAATGATACGAAACGTTGCAATATTCTGGATTTTTTGTACTCCTTTATTCCAAAAAAAGGGGTTCAGCGATTATCATCCTGGCATAATTACTTGATAAAACGAAAATGTTGATAATATCAAATGCAAAAATAGGTGTAGTAATAATGTAGAGAAGGAATAGACAGTATTTGAGGGTAACTATAGAATAATCAGGTTACCAAAACATATAAGGGGATAGAAGAATAGAAGGATCAAACAATGTGTACTGCACTCTGAGTAATTTTCTTATCAACAAGAATGAAAGGTTCCGGCTAACAAAACGGACACAAGAATTTCGAAAAACTAAAACTACTAGCGTAAAGCAGACGTTTCACAGAGCATATTTCCGACAAAAAAGGAAACCTTTGAATTTTTGCAGCAGTGTTTCTAATGATTTTCCAGATTTAAAAATTGTCGTCAATCAATTGAAGATGATCCTCGACCGGGAAGGCCTTCAACCTCAACTGATTACAATCACATCCAGGAAATCACAGTGTTTTGGCAAAAGATTTCTACGCCCAAAAAAAAAGCACGTCAGGTTTGATCTCCGAAATTGTGCATTTTGAATTTTACCTCAAAGTCAAACAGTCAACCGTCAGTACTACGAAAGAGTTTTGAAAAGGTTGCGCTAAAAAATTTGCACAGTTGTGGCGAGATAACTCCTGGTTTCTTTGCCTACCCACTATTTTTTATTAATTTGTCACTATTCTGCCAAAAATCAGATAACCATTTTCCCTCGGTCTTCTTACTCTAATGATCTTGCACCCTGCCATTATTTTTGTTTTGAAAATTAAAATCATTTCTAAAGGACGACGTTTCGATTACATTGATTACATCAATAACAATACGTCACAGGCATTGAAGAATATTTCAGACTGCATAATACAGCTGGAACAAGTGCGTGAATAGGCAAGGGGGGTACTTTGAAGGAGACAAAGTCTAATAAGTTGTATATTAAATTACAAAAAATATTTAAAAATAAGTTTGGTTATTATTTGAACATACCTCGTATATAGACTAATTCTTATTTATGGATGTGAGACTTGGGTGCGATCTTTATAGAATAAAATCAGAGCCGTAACGATGAAATATTTAAGAATAGTCTGAGGGATCACTAAAAGACTGAATTTGAAATGAAAAGATTAGATGAGAATTTAATAACCCGTAGAGAATTTTTTAATTGAAGACATCGTGGATGGTGGGGACATCTGATAAGGATGGATGAATATACGAAGACAAGGAAGGAAGACCGAAACAAAGGACGGTATAATCAGGAACATACTTAAAAAGATGAAAATTGTTATTGAAACAAATACATATGTGAAGTTCATAGAAAATACCTATAAGAAATCAGTTGATTGAAAAATTTGGAAAGATATGTAAAGCATATGAATGAAATGTTACCAAAAAATTACTCCGGCATGTAGATTGTTGAGTAACCCGAGGTGTTTAGTTGCTTCGTGACTGTCGTTGATATCGCATCGTAGTTTATGTTTCGAAGTTAATGTAATTTCTATGACAGTGACTAAATGAGAGAAAAAGTGATCGGTCGCTTTAGCTCACTCACAAAAAAATAATTTTTTGACGTTTGCATGAAAGAGAACAGCTACCACAATTTTGCGCAAGGCTAGCACACCTTTAATAACGGAATTATTAAGCAGAAAAACATTAAAAAACTATACTCGGACACGTGTTTTAATAGTTAAGCTATTTATCATCAGCGAACCGATACGTATAGTTTGTTGGTGCAGTTTTTTGGTGTTTTCCCGTTTGTTGAAATAGATGCTGCAGTTTAGAGTTCCATTCCTTTGAGGAATTATTAAGGTTTAGATCTAGGGGGGCTAAGGCGACCTCAGCCCCTTCACTAAAACATATCAAATTTTTGATATTTGCGCACGAAAGAGAATAGCTAGCACAGGCTAGCATAACTTTGTTCAACGCTAGCACATTTTTAATAACGGAATTAAAGAGGGTTGAATCAAGGAAGCCAGTCTCCCACAATAAAATTTCTAAATTTTGAGGTTTGAACATTATAGAGCTGCGCTAGCGTTAAGCAAAGTTGTGCTAGTCTGTGCTAGCTATTCTTTTTTGTGTGCAAACATTATGTTATGTTAGGGGGTTGATGTCTCAATAGCCCTGCTATGAAAGGTGTGTTAAGATTATTTTTAGTTGTATTAGCCTGTGCTAGCTCAGCTTTTTAATGTTCAAACGTCAAAAGTTTGAAATTTTTTTGTAGGGGACGGCTGGCTTTTTAGATTCAACCCTCAATAACTCCGTTAGTAAAGGTGTGCTAGCGTTAAGCAAAGTTGTGATAGCCTGTGCTAGCTGTTCTCTTTTGTGTGCAAACGTAAAAATGGAATTCTTTTTGTGCAGGGGGGCAAAGGTGACCGTGCTGAGGAAGGTATGGAATACAAATAAGTTGTAACGGTTGTATTTACAAATACATAAAAAGAATCGACGCCTCTAGCGGTACAACCTAGATAAAAGAATAACAATACTATTTAGCTCAAATTAGCGCACTAAATTCCTGGAAGATCCCGAATTTGTAAGAGTTACCGACCAACAGGAGTTCAACAGGTTTTACTAAAAGATCTATCACGCTAAGACGAACACAAATTAGAGAGACGCATAAACAATTTAAATATAGCAAATAACAACTTAAAAATACTAGGAGAATATGTGAGAAGTAAAAGAGACTATCGCATAAAGTCTACGGGCGTTAGCAACAACGATTTAATTAAAGCTCGTAATTAATGTATCAAATTCAGATAAGCTTTGTAGTTACATCCTAAATTCAGAGATAGCGTACCAATTGAGGATTGGTTACTACGAAAACTCGACGTACACACGTCACTTACACAACGGTGCCTTAATACTAACTTAAACTCGGAAAAACACGATAAGCGGGTCCCGTCAACCCAAAAGGCCTTTTGTTTTAACTTCGCCCTCGTTATCTAAAATGCCCAAGCTCTGATGGAGCCAATGAAAACAAAACCGAGCGTCGGTAGTAAAGTTCAACTCGAATAAAAATTTTCTTAAGTACTAGAGTTTCAAACCGTTCAATGTCCCGTGTACGTGAGCTTCTTACGCCTTGATATTGAGTAGGATACTTAAACATTAAAACTTAGCTGTGTTCTAGTAGTATGCAGTCCCGTGAATGAACATTCTTGCTAGCGGCAGTATTGGACAGCGTCAGAAAGTAGTTAATTCTAGAATTTTTCTTAGGGGAGGATTATATTGAAGAGCAGATGACAAATCGGGTCTTTCGAAGTAATAGGTATGCAGCATGAACGAGTGGGTAGGCCTGCAGCATTCACCAACTGTTGTCGGCTTAAGTGTAGGAGAAATCGTGGAACTCGAACAATTAGGTAGCGAGAGGTTCCTAAATAGCCATTCTAGCACCCCCAGGAGTTTTCCAGGTGTAAGATACAGTGATAGTGTGAGGTTAACACACGTGCTAAAGCAAACGTTGTAATTAACAATTAATACAACCTCTAAATTAACCAAACAAATAACAAAGAACCCACTTACGGCGTAAATTGATCGGATTTATCCTTCCGCACTCAATTATGGTGCAATTATTGAAGCCACGTTGAAATTTCACTTATACTTTTTTAGCTTCGTGAAACACCGTCAATCGCCCAAAAGGAAAAAGAAAGTTCCAAGATGTCGACCCGTCGTTTAGTTAAGAATGCCGTAATTCCGATTTACCAATAGGAAAAATTGTTGTAGGCGCGGTAGATTTGATTTACGTCGTAACGCGCAAACTACGCCATACGTTTTTAACACGGCTTACGACCTACGTTCAGGTTCGAGTACGGTATCCGCCAAAATATACAGTACCGAAACAGAAAGTGCTGTGGAGTTGTTTATGTAATATGGATTTGTCATATTTGACTTAATTGTCATTAGTTGATATATTAATAGTACGCTGCAGTTAAATTTGATTTAAAATGGTTCTAACAACGGAAGAAAAGTTTTTTTTGTAGAGCATTAGTTTCGTTCATATTTATTTTTATTTTCGGTACTGTTTATTTTGGCGGATACTGTATTTTGAACCGTAACAACGTTTAAATTCACGGTGCTCTACGTATGGACTATAATTTCGCGCGTAGCCATAATTTTGATATCAAATATTTTTGATTTAAAAAATATTAGCACTTTTATTCTTTGATATGTTGTTTACAATTATTAAAACTATTTATTGCTAAATTTGCATAATAATTAATCCACGGGAACAATATAAAAGCAGGTTCTAAAAGTTGATAGGTATAGTGTAAATTTGTTTAAACAATTTTTTTAACGTTAGTAATTTTAGAAAGAAAAATTTTAGTCGGATTAATATTTTTTACAAACAAATGAAGATGTTAACTAACGCACGTACAATTCAACACAAAAGGGTTCCAAAGTTTGATATGAAAGCAAAATAAACAGAACAACAGAAATTATTCACCAAACAACAGCGAATAATTACGAATTTCGAAAATAAAAACATTATATGTATTATGTACATATACGTAAGAATATGTACTTACTAATACATCATTACTGGTTAATGGCGCATAATATAGAACAGATTTTCAGCTAGAACTAAAATTCAAACTTAAAATTTTCTTGACACACTTGCACCCCTTAATGAAAGATAACCGAATGTTACGTACAGAAAAAAATCACGTAATGGTTGGGCAACGTTCCGCATCTTACTGTAGATGCTTCATTTAGTAAAAAGACTGTACAGGAAACGGTGACGTATCAAAAACCGCAGTTGTGGTCTTTTTTAGTGGAAGTGAAGTGGACAAAAACAACTAGTAGGTTAAAATTGCCGACGTTTTACCCAACATTGTGTAGGCTTTGTCAAGGATATCTAAAAGTTGATTTGATTCAATGAAATATTATTTACAATCTATTGATGAATTTTAATATTTTATTGACAATCTATTCAATTTTGCGATAACCTTGATAAAGCCTACACAATGCTGGACGAAACATCAGCAATTCAAGAACTATTATTCATTTTTCGGAGATTGTGTATACTCGTTTTTTCTAAAGTTGACAGATACCCTCTTGTTGCTGCAAGCTCTACAATTATTGTTAATAGATTAAAATAATAAGAACATACCAGAAACATACATGTTTTAATAGCATGATTGAATTACTATTATTACCTACACTGAAATTTGTCTTTCTCGTTATATGAGAAAATAACAAGAAAATACAAAATTCTTTAAACAATCTTACTATGTTGCGGAAATTTATTGCAGATCAAATTAATATATTCGCAAATCAAACGCTTAATTATGTGAACAAATAAGAACGAAGATAGTAATTGAAAATTTGCTTATGTTTTGTAGACTTTGAAGTATTTTTTTCATTAATGCAAAATAAATAAGACGTATAAATAATGTAGTATTTAATGTAAAGAAAATAACATACTTCTAAGCAATAACGTACATTACATGATCATTAATTAATTTAATCAAAAACTAGGAATAGCTCTAATTGCAGCATTTTACAAGATGTCACTAATCATTTCGTCACACATACTTTTTTTTCGTTAATCTGTGTGATTGGTTTTTTTATCTCGAGATTTTTTTTTGTTTGTGTGTTTTTGATCTATAAAATTGCTCTATATATTTTTTTTAATTCTGAATAAGGAAAATTGATGTTTTCTTGAATATTTTGAAACTATTTGGTTACAGTTATTCTACTGACACTAGTTAAATATGTTGTTTGTATTTGTACGTGTATAATTTTTGCAAAAAATCTCGAAAATTGACGTTAATATGTAAAGAGTGTTTTTTTTAAATCCGCGTTGTAGTTGGCGTTAAGTTGTTCTAAAGCCGATATTCCACTATCAATATTTTCTTCTTTATTTTCATAAATATTTTTTATGAAAATGACGTCACTTCAACAGTACAAACGACCGCATCCCACCATGAAAATATTTTTATCAAAATGCTTGCTTATTGGTTATTTGAATCGGAGGCATTTTAAATAACATGTAATTCCAACAAATAAGTTTGACATGACTCGTTCTAAAATTTAACCTCCAAACCACTCTCGAGCTACGAGGTACGTTTACAAAAATGACTTATCAAACACCTTTATTATAATTTTTAAACATTGAATAGTTCTCATTTTACAAGTGTAGAAAGTCGACTTTTTTAGGCTTTAGGTAAGTTATAAACGAGCATGAAAAAAATTTCACTAAACTACTACAAATTTCACAATAATAGTAATGAAAAATATGTTGAAAACGTAGGAATACCAATTGTCAAAAAGTGAAAAATTCAGGTACTGTCTTCTTTTCACACAGTTACATCACTTTTCAAAACAGATGTATCATTTTTCATTCGAGTTTTGACATACCAATAAATTTTCAAAGTAGATACGCCGCGCGTTAAACGTATTTAACAGTGTCGTAGGAAGAATAATTTATAGGAATAGAACTGTTCAAATTGAAAGCTTAAACAACTATTGTACTACCGAAGAAAAATTTAATTTATAGGTAATTTAGTTAAAAGTTTGATAAACGTTTCATTACATGAAATTACAATATAAATTTGCAAACTAAAATTATAAAGAAAAATCACAGTTTTTTAATATTTAAAATAATGGAAACTTCTAAACAAACGGAAACATTTTTCTTTGATTTTGGCCATTCACTCCAAATTGATGTTACTAATGGAATGCCATTACATTTAAATAAAATTTGGTCAGAATGTAAAAAAAATTCAGCACTTTTATCACGTACACTACGAATCAACACTTCTTTATCAAACGGATATGAGTTTCCAAAACAATATTCCTATTCTACATCTTATTCCAATCTGTCTGCCTACAAACTTTTTACTGCAACTAAACGAAAATATTATTTACAAGAATAAATTTAATTTTCTTGCTCAATTAATTACAAGTTGGTTTCCAGATATTTTATTTAACTTTAAATAACCTAATTGACGTTTGATTTGAATAGAGCATTTACTATAAATCTGAATAATCAATATTTTAAATCGAAATAATTTTTATATCTTTTTAAATTATTTAATACTACTAAATTTATTTACAGGGAAGATATTGTGTTTAATGTAAAAGTAAAGAAATCAGGTGCATACTGTTAAAGTTAAATTTTAATGTATTTTTGTTTTTTAATTTATTTCTTAAATTATATAATTATTTGTTATATATTATTGTTCTTATTTTATTCACATTTTGGTTTATAAGAAATGCCTTCCTGTAGAAATATTTAATGTGATATAAAAATATAGAGTGCGGAGGTTTTGTCAGAGTGACTGTCAGATAGAATAAGATTTATTTTTAATAGTGAGAAATATGAGATTATATTTTATTATAATTTGGAAAATGATGAAATTTAAGTGGACCGATAGTGGAGACGCAAGTCAGTAGTGATCCGGCAACAAAAAGGTTGTTTGGCGTATTTGAATAACATTTAATCATTCACCCTCGGTGCACAGTTGCCCGACACAATGTCGTGGTTTCTTCAGGTGGGGTTACTCGCAAAAGGGGGTGTTGCGGGCTACCTGAATGACATGATGCAGGTAGAGAGGGTAGCCTTATTAGGTGCCCCCAATCTTGCTCATTGGGATGTCAGCTAGGTTGAGCGTCCGGGGAAGCCTCCACTTATTTCAGGTGACTCTAGCTAGTTGTCGAAGAGTATATTAATTTATATAATTACTGTATGGAATAATTAAATGGACCTAGTTAACCAAATGATGACAAAGATAGGGAGTAATTTACATATTTTACAATACATACCACTTCGCATCAGCATGGTCAGCGGTTTTTTGGGTGGGATTCTTTCTAAATCCAAAAATTTTTGGTTATCAAAAACATCCATGTAATAACCGATAGGTTCGTATACTAGACAAAAAGGCAAAGATAGATAGAGAAGACCTGAGTTTGATATTAAAACGCTCTTCGGCTCTTAATCTAAACAATTTTGTGAAAATGCCAAGAATTTAAAATGGTCACGTTGATTCCATTACTAACTCTAAAATTGAAATTATATTGATTTTTTGAGTACCTCTTTCGTTAGATGAAGGGATAAATGCTGTTTATCGCGCTTGAAATGAAGATATTTTTGTGGTACTTAACTCATTTTCACTCGCAAAATTTTGTCTTTGTTTGACAAAAAGACTTCTTTCACTTGTTTTTCACTAGTAATAGCACCAATTGCTGGTCTGTTGTTCTTTTTCTTCTGGCTATGTAGGTAGTGAACAAAGTGTTTGACGGTGGAATAAGCTGCTAATTATCTATCCAAAGTTTTCTGTGAGCGGGATGGGATAAGATCACCACACTCTACCAGCTTTGCAACATTGGAAAGTCTGAGTGCGTTCTTCAGTCCATTAGATTTCTCGTTTATCGGTTCTTCTTGCATGAGCCCTTGAGTAATTCATTAGCAATTAAACATGATCAAAGTTCTGAACAGGTCTTGGATGGTATTCGGTAACTGGACTGCTTTTCACCCTAGCCGTATAATTAATTAAAAGTGGAGTAGAGGTTGGAAACAAAAATCTCGATTTCTATTGGTCAACATAATGCTGATATACCCTTTGACCTTGTCATGCATCACTTGCTGACGCTGTCATAGTTTTTTTGGTTCCTAGAGATTTTCTTCAGTACTGTGAACCAGGCAGGACTATATACTTTTCAAGTACCGAAATTAACCATTAATAAGAAAAAACTGTGTCATTTTATGTTGACGTTTCAACAGGTTGTCGATTATTTGTTTGTACAGCCGATCAAAGCGAAAAATACAAAATAGTTTTAGTTTTAAGCGCTTCACATAATTAACTTGTAATGGCGCTTTGGAGGTCGAGACAATTCCTTCTTTCTTTGGTTAATGACAGGTGTGGAGATAGATAACTTCACTTAAAAGTTGGAGTGGAGCTTTTTGACTTAATTAATTACATTACTCAAACTGACACGCTTCCCTATATCTGAGCTATTTCCGTTTATTCCATCTCAAACGTGAGAACAAATGAATCATGTTTCTGCATCTGAATTTTACTAACAGAAATAATTGTCTTTTGTTAACTGTTGTAAACTTTGTATTTTGTTTTGATTTTATTTATTTGTTTACAAGTTTAAGAGAGAAAACGATATATCTCATAAGTTGTTACTTTAAACGTTGCAACAAATTAAATAACTATTTCTAATCACTATAAATAAATATTATAGTATGATTTAGTTCCCCCTAATTATCCAATATTTACATGAAATCAGGCTTCTTGAAGGAGAGGCAATTAAACACAATTTTCTGTGTGATAAATTCGCGACGTTTTGTATTCTAAAGATGAATATTACTCAGGCCTGAGAAAGTGTTTACCATTAGAACTTCAGCCCTGAGGGAGTAATCACCATTAAAATACGAAACTTTATTACTTTTTCGCAGAGAAAAGTGGCTTTAATTGCCCCTCCTACAAGAAAGTATGAATAAATATGTCTACACGATTAATTGGTCACTAAATAGCACTATTATTTTGTTTACGGTAACATATAAATTTACCTTAACAATGTAATCTGAAGTAAACAGAAGCAATGAAACCCTGAGCTAACCCTGGAATCTGGAATCTGATCCTCAAGAACGGCAACTTGCAAAGATCCTTATTTGACTGTCACAATTTAAACCCCGCCCCTTTGAACCACTATATGAAAGACCTCTGAAAATGCTAACAACTCGCGTTAGTAAAACGTTAGGAAAAAATTGCAACCAACGACGTCTTTAGATCCAAATCTAGATGACACTCGTTCATAAACAGGACAAGAAAGCTTAAGCACTGAGTACTTTAAGGCTTAAACTATGACGTTGAAGGAAAATACTGAGATTTGTATGACCAAGAAATGTTGCTATCAGTGTTTTTATCCAGGACATAGAGCAAGAGCGTTTTAGTGAAATGTGTTATATGCTCCGGGAAGCATCAGAACCTTCTTCTTCATTTCAAGTGAAGTGTGGGGTCTGACGAGAAAAGTCGACCTCCAGATGAAGCGTGGAAAACAACCACAACACCGAATCACAACAAGTGATTTTACAGGCAATCAGTTTAAGTCACAAGATGTCAAAGTTCACACATCATTAGGTCAATAGCAGAGTAAATGGGGTTGAAGCCAATCATAAGTGAGACTCTCACCCATGTACTCTTTGGCGGTGTGTAGGGCAAAAATGTGAAATATAATAAGTATAAAGTTTGTATCGGCAAGAATGACGAATCATTTTTGTACGAATTTAATGTTTTAGATCAAGAACAAATTTGTGTGTCTACTGTTTACACACGTTTGAGTTAAAACGCAATGGGCAAGTACCCCTCCAATTCTGTGGAGTGTGTTAATAGCACAAGCTTAGTGATGAGTGAGATGAACGTTGTTGACCTCTTGAGCTTAGAATCCATGCAAAAAAATGTAGAAAATGTCATAAGCCTCTTTGTGAAGACAGTGCACCTGAAGATCGGTACAAGGTCACTCTTCCATGGTGCAGCAAAACTCAACTCATTTTCAGTAACCGTCAAGTTCCAGAGAAAAGGTTAAAGCCTACAACCAGTAGAATGTAGTTACCGATAAGTTTGAGGGCTACAGTAAAGTATTTTTTCCACTACTAGCTGTTAAGTAGACAATTATTGCGTCTCCTAGCCAACTGAGAAGTTGAATTTCTCTATTAGTGGTTAATAATTTTTTCTATTGTTGACCTAGGTTAATAATGGACAATTTCAAATTTTTTGAGAATCCAAGATTAGTTGTTTAACAAAACCTAACCTAATTTTGTATATCCAGGAGAATATCTTTAACGCATTTGCTATTGCTATTTGTTTAAAATTCGCGCCCCCATTCCATAACCGCAAATACATAACCTGAGTTTATTTAGAATCAGTTTTTTCAGGTTTCCTAAAGGAGATTTAACCAGGCGAGTTAAGTTACATGATGAATTTTAAGTAAATTACAAACATTTTGTTGTAGGTGTTTTGAATGGTTAACAGAATGTGGAAGGTCCGATCTGTTGCATAAAAATCTCGACTCTAAAAACTTAACGAGTATGTGGCGAACACTTGCCATTCCTAAATGAATTACAAGTGTCAATTTCTGAAACCTAATATTCAAATGATGCAAGGTATATTGGCAAAGCAATAAATGAAATTTTTAGATGTTTTATACAAGTGTTTTCAGAATCGATGTAAATAAATGTCCGTTAACATCTCTAGCTATACCAAAACTACTCAAGCTTGCAGCTCAAATGCATAGAAAAGCTACAACTACAGGGTTCGGCAGGGAGGTATGGATGATTTGAAATAATAGCTACACACTCATTTGTCACAAATGAAACTAAAATTTTATTATTTCAGTGTGTACCTTGGATGATGCCATTATGAAAATTAAAGAGGAAAAAAATAAAACATTGATTATGTACGAAAAATAACATCTGATAAGTGGTGTCCGTTTTTGTCCACACACTCCTGTAGACGTTGTGAGAAGTTGTCCATACTCTTCTGTAGCATTGGACGTGGTATTGCTCGAATTTCTTGAGTTATTGCATCATTCGGGGCTTCAAGTGTACGTGGTTTGTGTATGTATGCACGTGATTTGAGGTAGCCCCATAAAAAATAGTCACAAGGTGTCAGGTCTGGTGACCGAGGAGGCCACTCCACATCTCCACGCAACAAAATAAGGCGCCCAGGAAACGTCTGCCTAAGAAATTCCATAGCTGCTCTCGATGTATGGCATGTCGCCCCATCTTGTTGAAACCATACAGTATTGATGTTGATACGTCGTCTTCTCAACTGTGGCAGAAAAAACTCACGCAGCATCCTTAGGTAACGATCTGTATTGACAGTGACGGTTCGTTCATTTTCTCGAAAAAAGTAAGGGTCAATAATGAAGTTTCGACTAATGCCACACCAAACAGTCAGCTTTTTGCTGTGTAGAGGTCTTTCATGGAGTTGACGTGGATTTTCAGAAGCCCAATACCTAAAGTTCTGCTTGTTTACCACTCCTGATAAATGAAAGTGGGCTTCGTCACTCATAATCAAAACAATATCATCAGTTATGTTCTCCAACATTGTTTCTGCAAATCTGAATCGTCTTCTGTGGTCATTTTGCTGCAATTGTTGAACAACCATCAGCTTATACGGATGAAAATGCAGGTCAAGATGTAAAATCCGGCGAACTGATCGGTCCGACAATCGAAGAGCACGAACATGTTGCACAGCCGAACGACGAGTGCTTGCTTGAACTGCTTGACGCACTCTTTCGATGTTTTCCGGCGTTCGTACCGTTTGTTCACCACCACGTGCAGTTCCAGGTCTCAAAGAACCTGTTCGTTGAAAGTTATTTACCCACTTCATTATTGTTTCAAACTTCGGAACACGACCATGGCGGCCAACGTTGAAATGATTCCGGAACCGTCTCTGAGTTTGAACGACGGAACGGCCCGTTTCAATAAAGGTGTCGTACACAAACACACGATGTTCTATCGACCATGTCTCCATTGCTACTAAAATGGCAACTCATGACAAACAGATAACCCCACTCTTCATCCGCCAAGGTTATCCCTACCTCGCACGGCGCCCCGCCCAAATCATCCATACCTCACTGCCGGACCCTGACAATGCGGTGTCAATGTTAGGGCAGTAGTAAAATTTTCGAAACCTAATTAAAAGAATAGATGTATCACCGGAAAAACCATACCCTCTCGTAAACGATAAGAAAATTTATTATTTCTTTGATGTCCCCTATTTTTGAAGTCAGTGCAAAATAACTTGATTAAATACGATATAATCTTTAATTACAAAAAAGCATCTTAAAAATTTCTACACGTCAGACAAATCTAAACCGCTGCGATTGGCTCCTAATTCAACTAATTTACATATTACTCCGAATAATTTTCAGAAAATGAGGCTGAAATATGCCACACAAGTGTTTAGTGAATCAGTTGCAGTTGGTTTATCAACGTATGTAGCTTTTAATGCTTTTTGATTTATTTGCATTCCTGTGCTACTTGATTTTTACAAGAAAAATGTTTATTTTTACTATTTGCCTTACATATGGCTAGTAGTGGAAAAAATAGTATATACACCATGGTTGTGAAGTCCATTATTGACTACGCATCTTATTTATTAAACTGGTGCTAAGGCAATAATGACAGACTTCACAACCTTGGTGTAGAATATACTATTGTCAGAATAATAATAATAATCAAGACTTCTTGTTACACTACATTTTTCATACTATATTTTTTTTTATTTTAAAGTAAAGGATTATTGAGAAAGTGAAAGCGGGTGAGATAAAGAAGATAAAATTTCCCTAGCACCCCCTGACTTCAAGCAAGGATCACTGGAAATGTCTATTACAAGAAACTCATAAATCGCACATTGCGAAGTTGATTGTGATTTCGTTTTGTTAAAATTGTACGTGTTGATTGACTAGATTTTGCAATTAGCACGTCCCCAAGATATGCGAATGCAAATGATAAGCTTTAAGCACTGGATTTATTATAGAGTTATTGTCGCTGTTTTTTCAATGTCTGTGGGTTCGACTACTATTTTATGAAACGCGCGTACAAATCTAACTCGGTAAAGTGATTAATTTATCTAAAATCTGCAAGACTTCTTCCGGTGTTACTGCATTAAATTGCCTATAATCTCCGCATGGTCTCCACAAGCCATCTTTTCTAGGAACAAGATGGCGATTGAGAAGGTCAGCAAATACCTACTCGATTCAGTTAGTCTTTTTCCGGAAAGAATCTTGTTGGGAGTTTGCGGTGTGGTCACTTCCCTTTCGTATTTTGTTAACAACTCTACAAATGGTTCTGAATTTTAAATTGTGAGCACTGAAAGCACTGATTTTTCTAGGAAAAAACATCAACGCTCACTAATGTTTCATCTTGATCAACTTTCTTGATGGGGTGCAATTGACTGTAAAGACTTTGTATTTTTCAGGGCCTTGGCTTTGTTGTACGTTTGAGAAGGTAAAAGCGGACTTAGTCTTGAGTCTTTGATGATGAGGCAGATTTTTTGTTTGTCGTACATTTTGGCACGTGGCGATTCCGAATTGGAAGATTGGCGAGAACATGAAGAAGTGCATTTTTTGGCTTTTGATCAAAATTTTTGGGGATACGAGCACTAATTTGCTTTGTGGTTATTTCTTGATGGATGAGAATGCGATAGTTTGCGCAGCTCCTGTCGGTTTCTATTTCAACACGTGAACGCAGATTGCCACTCTGGAGGAGGTAGTGGTCCTCAGGCTTTTCTAGCAACTTCTGCAACACTGCTTTGGTTGTAGATGGGAAGTTTGTTGGTCATGACTACTAATTACTCAAGGTTTTCTGGGCTGGTGTTATTGCGGTAGTCTTGATTACCTGAATGACTTGAGAATACTGTTGCCAATGCGTGAACCTCCTAAATAGTGCAAATCTATCCATGAAGTTTGCTCCATTCTTAAGAGCGTGGAGGTGTCTTGATAAAATTAGCAATTTGCACCTGCATCGCTGTGTATGGCTACAACAGCTGTGTACTATTGCGTGGTATTGTTTGGACTCTATAAATTTGGTCCATTTTTCCAGAATGGCGCTAGTTTAACAGCTATGCGGCTAACCTACACGGTCGATGTTTCTGAATGCGCGTGCGATAGCTCTGCTGTGTCATTAGGTGAAGTCGTCTTCTTGAAAAATGGTTTTCACATTCATCTTGTTGATTTCTTCACTTGCACTTTATTGTTTGTATACTCAACTAATTTACACTGAAAAGTGTGATGTTGTGATTTCCGATTCTATCTTTGAAGTCGGGTCACTAGTTATTTAGTGTAAGGGTTAAATAAAAAATCAGCAATTGTAGTTACGAACGTCTATTAAAGCAAAAAGGTAATAAAATTTTATAACAAACAAGCGATTGACAGTTAATCGATTCAATATACTCTTTCGATTTGCAGCTAATTAATACTCATTTCTGGGATGGTCGTCGGATGTGCAGTCGCCACACTGAACATACCTATTCCTTTTCAAACTTTTAATGAATAATTTTAATTGTTTCATATAACGCCAACGATTAAATTATAAAAACTTAAGGGCTCTTGCGTTGCACTTTTTTGCGCGTTCCATTTCCTGTAAGTATATCTTTCTTTGACAAACTTTTCATATAAGTTATACGAGAATCGTGCTTGATATGAAGGAATGATCCAAAATCAGATTACATCATCGTCATACGCTTACTCGCCTATATATACAACAAAGTAGTAGCTGGTATTTTAATTAAGATGTCTGGCATCGAACAAAATAAATGACATATTGAATATCGGGTTTAAAAAAAAGATTATCCGCCTTAACCGAGCTAGCTATGCTTATGCATAATGAAATTTAATCATTATTTATGTTGACACATCTACAATCTACCAGCTCATATTGTTCTACACCCATCACGTTTATACACAAAGTTTACCTTCTTGCTAAACCAACACATTTCACTTAAGCCTTTCTCTTATCTTCCATCGTGTTTTCCTAAGCTTTACGTATT
Organism: Abscondita cerata; assembly: GCA_030710515.1. Taxonomy (NCBI): domain Eukaryota; kingdom Metazoa; phylum Arthropoda; class Insecta; order Coleoptera; family Lampyridae; genus Abscondita; species Abscondita cerata. The sequence continues at coordinate 162,284 of JALBCR010001521.1, read as the reverse complement.
AATCTCGACGTACCCATTTTATTGTTATAATTACATTACTTTTTGATGGCATTATACTAAACCAAATCAGTTTAAATTAAATTATTTACGCGTATTTAAAATTAAAACAAATCATGCGGGTTTATATTTCACTTTTTTTTTGTTGTTTACGTTTCGATTTTCTTTGATCTTAAATTTGTGCAATTAACTTTGTAGAGTTGTTCCATTGTGTGCCAATCACAATACGTCAGCGTGCTCGTTTAACAAACTCATACAAACACGTTTAGCGTTTTTTTGTACTTTACGTGTATATACACACATACCTGTATTACACTTTAAAGCTGCAAAATTCTGTAATTATTCTATTGAATTTTTGTTTTGAATTGAAATCAGGTCGATTGGAAGCTAAATCGGAGTTTATTTTTTCTAAAGTAATTTTTTCAAATAATGTATAAAATCATGATCTCTAATATCATATCAAAATGTATAAAATGTAAAAAATATGTAACATAAATAACACTCTTCCTTTGAAGTTAGTTCACTTTTCCTTTTGGTATCTAAGTTTTTATTTTTAGGTAAATACTCTTTACAATTTAGTCTCGATTTACATTCACGAAAATAATCTGGAAATAAAATCAATTTAAACAATCACACATGCAGCTTAAATTAATTAAATATATCTTTTTTAGTGAGAGGGCGTTGGCCTGCCGCAACAGGCTCAAGTGGCCTTTTTCTTAAATTACATTATGTCTGATGCAGTAAGGTCTGATTAGTCACGACTTCAACTAAATTATTTGGATTTACATGATCGATAAAATATAAGACTTATTAATTAATTGTAACATGTGACGTTACGCAAAAAAATCTGGTCTGTTGTAACATAAATGGTTGTAAGTAAAATGTGTGTCTTGCGACATCTCGTGTAAATATTGACACGTATGAATAGTATAAACTACGAAAAATGCCAACAGTTAACTGTCAATACGTGTCAATGTTTACACGAGATGTCGCAAGACACACATTTTACTTATGTTCATTGCTCCACGAGAGCTTAAAAGACCAACCGCCGTCTTGTACAGTTGTATACCGCATTTAAGTATACACCTCTGATGAGCTCATAATAAGAGCGAAATGCTGCATCGGGTGTTCTTTTGTTGCGTGTGTACTTCTGTACAAGTTATCTTGGCTTTATCGGCAACGTGTGTTACAAGCATTAAAGCTATCGCTTAGATAGCGTTTAACACACACATGCCGTTACAGTTAACTGTTGGCATTTTACTTAATAAATTGTTGTATTATTGAGAGAAAATCAAAGGCAATAGCTAATTTCAAAGGATTGGTTAAATTGCATGACATCATTGGAAACATTAGGTACATTTTTCAACCCTTTCTGTTATTAAATAGACTATTAGGTCATAAAGAATAATTTCTGTGATGGAAAAAATAAGAATTCTTTTAAATAGACCATAATGCACTCACTTTTCAGACGAACCGGAGCTCTGCGTAACCAATCAGGTGCAAGGAATGTACAAAACGTGTGTTTTTCACGCATTACTGTTTATTTACTTCAGGTTCACTTTGGAATTGAATGAAGTATAATTATACGCAATTGGCATCTAAAGTGCGAATCACTGGAAGAAATTCCATTTTTATTAATTTTGGGAAAATTGGGGAAAACAATGAAACTGTTTATTTCATAACTATAGCAACCACAGGTCAGTACGAAAACTGATACATAGAACCATGCTAATGTTACAGGCGAATATTTACTTAAATTTCTTGGATGTTTTTTTACAATGCACTTGTAAGATAAAACGTCGTATATCACACGTGATCGAAATGTTATTATAAAGTTCGTGAGAAGTGTCCCACTTGTTATGCATCCTTCAATTGTGACGGTAATTTTTGTTAGCGTAGTTTTCTTCAAACTACTTTTAGGATTTTCTGCTAGTTACGGTGGTCTTAGCTTTTGGCAACAGGCAACTAAACGTACTAGCTAATATCTTTACACGTAAAAATTGGCGTGAACGGACGTGTGTGGAACGAACTCCTTTAGGTAATTACAATGGTTCTTTTAATTAAACCGCTAAAATGTTTTTAATTACTCGTAGGTATGTCCTTGTGAGTTTTTATAACACATTTTGGATGAATTTAGCAACGTTTGGTTAACACTTTCAGTTGAGAGTTAATCAGTAATCAACATGTGGTTATATCGCCATTTTGGAAATTTTCATAATTTTTTCCTAGAATATTTCACAAAGACATCACACAGATTACCAGTCTAGTCGATGATATTGCGGTGGTTTGAGAATTTTTTAATACAAAAACGAAATTTATTTAGTAATGAAACTTTTCAAATTATCGAATAACAATTTTAATCCATATTAACAAGAAATATCATACAAATAAATAAAAATAAACATTAACTTAACTTATGCAGCGTGCACGTAAATGAAATTTAATTAAAACTATTTAAACTTGTTTAAACTAATTAACCTTTATTTTCTTTGAATTCGGCCGGTGCAGAGTTGTTTCCATAATTTTGATGTTTTTATCTGATTATTTTTATCGTTCAATGTTTAAAGGTTCGAAAACTTTGTTTTTTTTTTAATTCACACCTTTGATTTGAGAATTGTCAATTTTGTTCGGGTTAAACTTTTAGTACGTCGATTGTTTTAATTTACATGATGTTGATCCGTCGGTTATTAATTTATTCTGAAATGTTTTAACTTTTATTTAGAAAATTCATCTCGATTCTTCGACTCCCCGACTGCCGAATTAAGAGTAAGTTTCTTTAATCAGTTAATTTTTTCCCTACTTTTTATATGACCAGTGCATTTGTACTTTAATAAAAAATTTTCATTCAATTTCGTTTGCAGTTCATAAAATTTACTTCTCACATTCTTTTACTTACGAAAGATTATTCGCATTTTTCCACCTACATGGATCATTTCGTTATCATCAAACCAAAAATTCACTTTTGTCGCGTACACTACGAATTTAATTCAACCTAGGTATCAAAACTTTCTTCTTAACGGATATTTCTATTCTATATTTATAATAATCTGGCTGCCTACAAATCTTTTATTGCAACTAAATAAAAACATTATTTACAAGAAATATTTTAATTACTTTCTTAAATTAATTTTAGGTCGTTTTCTAGAAGTCTTATTTAACTTTAAATACTTTAGTTTACCTTGGATTTGCATACAACATTTACTATAAATCTAAATAATCAATATTTTAATTCGAATCTCGTCCTCTTTAGTCCTTATTCTACAAATTTGTTCTACTGCTTAATGATAATTACTAGGATCCTGTAGGTGGCGCCCGCTGCCACTTTAGAAGCCTTTAACGACGTTCTTTGTTTTCTTCCTGCGACCCACTCTACGACACAGAGCTACGGGTAAGTTTTTGAGCGGCTTTATCAGTATTACATATTTTTTGTAATACGTCAACAACAAACCTGTAGCACTGTAATGTTTCCTGTTTTATTGTACACCTTTTCTATTACTGCTTCTTTGATAGCGTTTATGTTGTTTAGAACAACGTATTTACTTTTGCTTTGGTTTCCTATCACCTTGTTGCGCTTAAACAAAACTGGGCCCTCTTGATCTGTTCTTTCCTTTTCATTTGAGAATTTTTTTTCAATGTATATATTAGTTCCTTTTTGCCTAATGATTTTTCTTATTTCCTCTGATTTCTTAGAATAGTTCGTCAGTTACATTAAAATTGTTCCTCTTTTTCCCGTCTGTTGTCTTCCATTCATATTGATATTTGTATGGCTTATTAAACACACTGTTTTTTCTTCGTGTTCTTCTGCGCCGTAAATTGTTACTTTTTTTTTCTTCTATTACTTTATTATTGTTGCAAGTAATATTTACTTTAAATGTTGAACTGCTCCCTCTTTCCTAACTTTATTTACTTTAATTTGTAGTGCAACTATTTTCTTCTCTTCTCTTTCTTCCATTTTGCTTAGTTTACAGTTAATGTACTTGTCAATTTTAACAAATAATTTCCTGACTTAATTCGTTTCACTTACATTCTGCTCCCTGAATCGAAGATGTAAATAATGTCCTTCTTATGATGAAATGTATCACTAATGTTTAAAGTGAATTAATAAAATAAAATAAAAATTAAAATTAGCGACTTACAAGTGTTACGATATCTAGTGCCAACTCGCGCTAACGTAACACGCCCGAAATTAATTTGCATTAAAGCAACTTCATCCATCTGTAAGGAGTTACATAAGTCGATCCTTCGATTATTATAACCAACCAAGTGTTGGCGAAACTAACAATCTTGAATCGTCAGCCGTAAGTTTGTAAGTTACACATCTGTCGACAAAGTTCCATTTCTACAAATTAATTTCGGGCGTGTTACGTTAGCATAATAAATTAAAGGATCATTATCTAACTGCTTACACTCTGTCTACAAAGTTGCTTGAATGCAAATTAAAATTACAAAAGTCAAAAAATTTGATTGTTAGCATTACATGAAAAATAGAAAGGATATAAAGTTTTTTAGTTAAGCATCAGATACCGGACATAAAATTCATCAAACAAATAAATCAAAAGCAATAATTAATGGAATCATATACATACACGCTAAAATAGTCATTAAAGGCTTATATCAATAAAAAACAAACTTTTTAAAAACACACAACCAACAAATTCAAAAGCTTATTTAACATCTAAAAAAAGTAGATTAATCATAATACGTAAATATCAAATATACAACATTAAATACGTTTCCATCAAAAGGTACTTTGCGTTTTCATTATGAAGGGTACACTCATATAAAAACGTCATCAACGAAAGTTATTAAAAATCCAATTTTCGGTAAAGCAACGTTAAGAAATTTGTTTTTCTAGATGAAGTCGACCATTTTATTAATAATTCAAGAATCGTAAACATTTTCGTAATTACCAATGAAATATCATCATAAAACAAGTGTAATTTATCCAAATGTAGTAAGAAAACAATGTCAGTATGAATATTGTATAATTTTTGTGATTCGTAATTGCGAATATGTAAGACAGGAAGTATAAGAAAGAACGATAACATTTTATGAATTTGTACCTTAACCTCGCGGCACTATTTTATGTTATAGAAGGGCAATATTGATTCTAAAATTGTATCCTTATAAAAAACCTCTACCTTAATCATTAATTAATTAAATATTAATTGTTAAACAAAGGTCATGTGATTATCGTATCTCTGAGCAGTAAATATGTTCATAAAGCATGTTTACTGCTCGAATTATGTACAATACTTTTCCTACGCTGAAAGCAATTGCATAATTTACTAATGAGAACAAAAAAATAATATAAAATAGTACGACTGTATTAGTGCAGTAAATAGAGATATATTTTTGACAAAAATAATAGTAGGATACCACGTACGCCATTTAATTGTAAATAGTATAAAGTACCTTGTATTCATGTTTTATGCCGAAAATGAATTGTCATTATATAGTTAATTAACATTTATATGCAAAGAAACGTGTTTTTTTTTTAACTTTTTGTTCTTGGGTGAAAAGTATTAAACCAATGTTAATGGTGTAAAAAGGAAAGTTATAGAAGATAAAAATACGAATAAAATGAGCACCAATTGGACTCAATCAGGTAATAACTATCCAAGAAAAATCGGAAAAAGTGAAATATTTTGTTTTTTCTTTTAAAATTTGTAAACCGTCATTTTTTGAGATGTAGGACAAATCTTTCAAAAAGTAGGAGGTAATAGTACGTACTTAGTGTGTGCAAAACCCTGCAATTGTCGGGCAACTAGTTTATGCACAATTGCGTTTTAAATTTATGAAAGCAATATATTCAATCGAGGCTGAATGCTCGTGTGATCATCTAATTGTCATAAATAAAAAAATATTGTAAAGTTGAAATAGAAAGGAACAAAACGTATATCCTGATTTTTTGAGAAAATGATATTTAACACGCAAAAACTGCATGCAAAGATGACTGAAAATGGCCGAATGAGAAAAAACGGAGAAGTAGTGGGAGTACCGGTCTGCAGCGGGCTTATATAAATCTCAATCCCCTCAAACGGCGCTAGCGGACGGGTACCCCCACTACTCCGCCGTATGCTTACACTCGTTCATATTCAGTCATTTTTGCATGCATTTTTTGGGTGTTAAATATCATTTTATCAAAATATGAGAATATACGTTTTGTTCCTTTTATGTCAACTTTACAATATTTTTTATTTTTGACAATTGGATGATCACACGAGCATTCAGCCTCGATTGAATATACTGCTTTAAAAAATTTAAATTGCAATTGTGCATAAACTAATTGCCCAACAATTGCAGGGTTTTGCACACACTAAGTACGTATCATTACCTCCTATTTCCTGAAAGAATTATGCTACATCTCAAAAAATGACGGTTCTATGAATTTCAAAAGAAAAACCCAAATATTTCACTTTTTCCTATTTTTGTTGGAAAGTTATTACCTGATTGAGTCCAATTGGTGCTCATTGCTATATAATGACAATTAATTTTCGGTATAAAACATGAATTTAAGGTACTTTATACTATTTACAATTACATGGCGCAGGCGATATTCTACTATTATTTTTGTCAAAAATTTACTAATTATTTGCCCTATTGACTGAGGTATATGAATAAGTCTACTTCTAGTGTTCTTGTGGATAAAATTAAGGAAAAAGACGAGAAAGAAAGAGAAGGGTATAGATTACTATTATTTTTAACTTGGAGTATTCTTCGCTTGGCTGTCACTTAATAACAGAGAAATCGACCGTGAAAAGAAGAAGACATTAGGAGTTCTTCAATACAAACAATTTGTTTTAACTTGGTTTCACCTACTATTTCTCAATACAAATTGTTTTTTCCTAGTTGGTCAAAATTTTGCTCGGAATTTAAACTAATTCTCCTATCCAAACTGTAGAGTTTAGAACAAAAAATTTTAAATCTAACTCTAATTTGTTAACGAATGTGGAAGAAAGCATATTTTAGCAACTATGCTTTGTACTATGGAATCGGCTGTAGCAACCCCATAGGATTTACATAAGGAGGTATAACTTCCGAAGAATTCAAAACAGGAAACACCAACCTCAACAAATCATTAAAGTAAATTACAATGTGCTGATGATGAAGAAACACATAATCGCAGTAACCTTGTCGGTTCAGCACCGACCTTCTCAACCACTTATGCATCGTACACATCAATCAATTGTATTCAAGTGAATCAGTCGATTCCTTAGCGCATCAACCATTAGTCATCAAGTAAACATCAAGCTTTGACCACCAAGTGTCATCGCCAAAGGGTTGCGCCAATATTTTAGGAGGTGTAGCTACAACGACCACACAGTGGTAACCCCGACTTAATGATCATCTGACCGCAGATAAAGGTAACACTGACTGTCAACAAACGCTAGGCGGCGCAATAACGACAAGTGTAAAAACGCAAATTTTTTAACAAGTTTCAATGTGTTGACATTAAAAGAGAAAGGCCGGCTATCTATACTCATTTTGTTGATCTGAAATTTTGTTTTGTTTACTGACAACGGTAGTCTAAATATAAGTAACTTTGAGATACTTTTTTTTACGATAGAAGAACGGACGTGGCAATTTTTAAAAAAAATTTATCGTATAATATTAAAAGCACTTAACGCAACATGTATCACGTACTACTTTATGCTTTATTACTCTTTACGTACGTAGAAATTTTTGACGATGCCTTTTCATAGATACTCAAGAAGTAAGAACACCGTATAAAACGATGGTTGTGGAAGAATCCAAGACACCTGATTTTTTCTAACTTCGTCTGTTTCTGAACGTTTGCATCGTTTTGATATAAGTATGCTTGGAAACCTTTTTTTTATGAAGAATGAAGTTTTTTTCTTCTCTCTGTTTTTTTTTAGCTTATATTGCTGTAAGAATTAGCGTACATTCAATTTTTGATTATATCTATTGTTTCGATATTTTTCTCTTTTAATTTTGTTCCGCTGTTGTGTTATTAATATATTGCAGTGATAGCATGGTCGTGGTAATGTAACCATGTGTTATTGTATAGTATTAGGATAAACTCGTGTATTGTATAGTATGAGGATAAATTGATATACGGTTTTTGTGCTAAAACGAAATGAAAGTAGGGATGAGTACGTTCTAAGCAGCGAACGATGAAAGGTGTGAAGTTAAGATGGTTTATAAAACAGTGCGTGTTTTAAAATAGTTTTTAACCTTTTAAAAAGACGGTTTTATACCAATGGATAATACGTAATTAGTAAATGAAGTATTATTGGAAGGTATATATGAAGAGTACGGACAGTAAGCATCAAGGTTATTACGAACAAAGATCATCGTATGAAACCCAGGACGTTATCGTTCAAAGTAGCAGAAGGTTGCATCTCTTATGTCATTGGTAATTGTAAATAAGTTAGTGTGTTAAAAAGTAACAAAAAGTGTACGGAAAAAAATATTAATATGGAAATGTTTTTAAAGTCATTTTTAAACCTCACATTGCGGTAATTGAAATTTATTAAAATTTAATCAATAAATCGAGCTTAATATATGCGAAGTCAATTAAACATAAGAACATTGATTCTGTTGCACGTTGGTTTTGGTATAGAGCTCACGTCGGATGTAATCTTGATAGATTTTTTTTTTTGTAAAAATTGTGATACATGTTTTCAATTTTTCAATTCTTTAGATTTCTTTAAGGCATATGACGGTAATTTTTATTAGCGTATTTCTTTTTGTGCTATCTTTAGGATATTCTGTTGGTTAATATGCTCTTAGTGCTGGCGACAGCCAACCAAATGTACTTGTAAATGACTTTAAGTTTCCTCGTTAATATTATACGCGCACGTAACTAGAGCCTTTATTTTCGTTGTAAAAGGAGAAACGATGGGAGTGGAAGAGAGGTTGCCGGAGGAATTGACATGGCAGATAGAATTTGCGGAGAGAACAGAGAAGATGGAAAGGTAAAAGCAGGAATTCTAATAGGTGTCAGAAAGAAATGGGCGCCAAAAGCAGAAATAGGGGAGAGAAGTGGACAGGGTTGATGAAAACCAACCAATGTAAGTTCAGAAGTTGAGGAGAGGTATGTGATAATAGTAATATATGGAAAAGTAATGGAAACAAAAAGAAAATGCTGTTAGTGAACATGAAAAGAGAGGCTAATAATGCAGAGGGGGGTTAATGCGCAAGAATTGGGAGGGAGGGGGGGAATATGATAATTGGAATAAGAAAAAGAGGAGATCGATGGATAAGAAAATAACTGGACAGGGAAGAAAGTTGCTCTTGAAAAGAAAGAGGATGGGCAACAATGAACGGCAACATGGTGGAAGGGGAAAGGAGACTTTACGTTTATAGGAGGAATGGGAGAATCTGTAATAGACTACGTAATAGTGAATGAAAAATGTTTGGAAGACGTGCAAGGTTTTAAGAAATTAACTTTGGTGAGGTTGAAGAAGAGGAAGAAGACAAAATATAGTGTAGAAAGGTATAAGAAAGAAATAAAGATAATTGACGAAGATCAGGAAGGAGACTGCCAAAGAGCGAAGACAGAAATGCGAAGGAGAAGAAAAAGGTGGAAAAACGGAAAAATGGAAAAAGATCAGCGAAATAAAAAACGAAGGACAGGCTTGGAAGTTTTTAAAAAGAATGAGAAGAAGAGAAAGAAGGATGGAAATGACAATAAATGATGAAAATGGGAGGAACATTGTAAGAGCTTACTATGAGAAACTAACGAAAACATAAGAGAAATTAAAGGAAAGAAGAGAGGGGATGAAAAAGTGGATTTAGAAGCAGCGATAGAAAAACTGGGATGGATAATGCGGAGGTTTGACGGGACACAGAGGGAGCAGCGGAGATTCACAGGAGAGAGGTTGAGGGAGAGAATGACAAAAACGTATGAAAGGATATGGAATGGGGAAGGACTACCTCAACAATGGAGAGAGACAATAATATGTCCAATTTACAAAGGAAAGGATATGAGGGAAATTAAAAATTACATAGAGATAAACCTAACGAACATAGGATACAAAGCGAGATTCAAAGAAGAAATCTAGAAAGGGAAGTAGATCAGAAGAGGAAGAGGTACTATCGACTGTATATATGTACTAAATCACTTAATTAACAGGTGGAAAGGAGAGGAGAGTAAATGTTCGCCATATTTTTAGATCTGAAGACTACGTTTGATAAGGTGGAGGATGTCCGTTAAGTCCTTATTTATTTTCTGTCTACATTGATTAAGAGGAAATGGAGATACGTCAGGTGAGAGGAATAAAAGTATAGGTATTGAGTGTGCGATAGAAAAAGGTCAAACAGGTATGAAAGGGGTAATAAAAACTCTAAGGAATTATTTAGATACTTGACTTAATACTTAAATAGAAATCGTGGACAAATACAAATATCTAGGATATTTCCTAAAATACGGCAACAGGGATAGTGAACAAATAAGGGAATTGGAAAAAAAGGAAATAAGATAATCGGACAAGTGTGGGGAATAGGGGAAAGAATAATCGGGAAAGATTTGGAAAAAGACAGTGGTTATTCGAGAGGATAGTTAAAGGGGTGATGATACTACAAGAGGAAGCAAAAATGGAGAAGATAATAACCCAAACAGGAAGAAGAGCGGTGAGGTATGAGTTAAAGATGGATAGGAAGAAATAAATTGAAATAATGTTCGAATGTTGGAAAGAGATAGAATCTGAAAAATAAAGTATGGTGAAATGGGAAAGAAGATTATTCTATGAAAGAGGAAGATATGCGAGAGAGGAGATAAAAAGATTGGAGAGAAGGAAAAAGTATGGAAGCGCAGAGAGTGAGAAGAGATCAATATACATAAATACAAGAGAGAAAATCAAGAATAATAGAAGGGAAATGTAATGTAAAGTATTGTGGGATCATTACAGAAGGGATACCACGTTATATAATGGAAAGGAAGGATTGAGGGAAAAAAGAGTGATAGCAAGATTTAGAGTGGGAATTGAAGAAAGGGAGAAATAATACTGGTGAAAGGACGATGATAGATTGTGCAGACTGTGCGTAGATGGAGGGAGAACTTAGAACATATGAAAGAAGGATATAGTGAATTGAGAGTGGAAGGAAGAGAAAGAAGGATATTGTTAGGGGATAATGGGAAAGGGATCGAATGGATAAGGGAAGTATTGGAGAGAAGTGAATGGTTAGAGAAGAAAAAAAGAAAAATAATTAATTTTGAAAAAAAGGATAATGAATTGCGAGTTAATAATTTATTGTAATTTTTATATATTTTTTTATTTTGTTATTACAATTATTGATTTATGTTTATGTAGCCGAATTATCTTGTTTAATGTAAAGGACAAAATAAACGATTCTATTCTATTCTAATTAATCCTTTAAATATTGTTATTAGTTGCTAGCTATGTCGTTGTGGGTTTCTATAACATATTTTGGGGGACTCGTTTATTCAGCAACGTTTGATAAACACCGCAAGCTGTGTAATCATTAAGTGGCTGGAAATAATATTTTTCTACAGATTTGCTCCCTCGAAGATTTGAAATATTAATCTACTACCTAATTATATACGCTCTGTGAACGTCAACGTCTACGTTGGTAAATTAAATTAAAATTTGATTGAGGATGTATGGTGTATGGACCTTTAACCTGGTGCCTTCTTCGTTATCGATAGATGGGTCACTGCTCTAGGGGTGGGTGTCCGATATCTGAGAGATTGTTAATCCAGACCAGCTTTATCTGGTGATAAAATGTAACCGTTGATGTGAAGCTGTCACCGATATACTTCAGATAAGTTTAGATTTTAGTATTTGTCTTTATTGATTGTACCGTGAAATCGCAGTCTTTGTGCGTGTATGGAACTTTATTTAAATTACGACTTACATTTTTAAGACACCAATTCAAAATTATGAATTCAAGAATTCTGATAGTCGTTGAATTATGTGTTTTTATAGTACTTATTAGGGCGAAATATTTCTAAAACACAACAACTTCTTAGTATATCTTGTGTCGCTACGTGAGGTCATTTCGTTTTTGTGTCGGGCACTTAAATATACTCGTGGCGTCTATTTTTAATTTAAATTTTTTATCAACAAAGTGTGTTTGATGTATTAACTGTGATAATCTGTGTATTTTTGTGCTTTTTATTATTTTAAAATTGTTGGTATTTCGGCTTACTTCGGCGAATCTCGTCCAGAAAAATTCTCTAGTCTACAAATTTGTTTTACTTTTCTTAAGTCCTACTGCTTAAGGATAATTACTAGGATCCTGTAGGTGGCGCCCGCTACCGGGGTCACTCTTAATATGATTATTTTGAACCAAAATAAGCAGCTATTTGTTATTCTAATAAATGAAAAAATGATCTAGAAATTAAATAAAACAGTTAAAAATCACTGAAACCATATTCTAGAAATTTCTAAACAAAATTAATTACAAAAGCTAGTTATTTTTTTTTATTATTTTTAGTGTTGTACATTAAACAAATCCGCTTGTGATTTTTGCGGCAAATTGCATCCGATACCGCTGTTAATTACGAGAAGTCTAAAACCGTATTATTTATTATGATTTTACTCTAATCCCACAGGAGTTTGCGATGTAACAATTCTGACACAAAAATTTAATTACCCTATAAATTTATGATTCCACACAACAACCATCGTACTTCTTAATTTATTAATCTGTATAGAGTAAAAACCAAAATTAAAAAAAAAAATCTTAGGTATCATAAAAAAAGGTTTAAGACGATAAGATAAATTCACGCACAACCACTTTAAAAATACAGTGAATATTCCTTTGGGAATTAACAAAGCATGAAATCGTCATCGGGATATAATAATACTCTGAAAACAAATCCATTAGAGTCAATTTTGCGTATACAAAAGCGAGAGAAGTGAAAAGATCATTAAGAACCGTAAACGCATTGAGAAAATTCTATTTCGATTCAAAAAAAATTGCTTTTAACTTAAGCGTAAAATAGAAATTTACTTTGAAGATTAAAAATCCTTATTCTTTACTTCTTTTTATGACAAATAAGAGCAAGAATAAGTATTTCTTTCAATTAATTTGCTGTAGCGGAAGAAGATGCTAGTTTTCTTTAAACAAAAGTTATTTGCAATTTAATTATACACACTTTTGTTTAAACTAATTTTTGATCAGATAAGTAATTAGTAAGGTACGACAATCGGTGACATTAATTGTTTTAATAATACCTTTAAGAAAATTATTGAAGAAAATTTTGTTATCTATAACTTTTATTAGAACTATTTTTGAAAAACAATTATCTTGTTTAATTAATACCATCTAAAAAAGGCAGACAAGTAGAACTCGGACAATAGAAGAAGAATCTTAAGAAATTATTTGCAACTAATTAATTTCATTTAATTACTCTATCTATCTAAAAAACACCAAAAACTGCACCAAAAACCAAACAACAACGCTAATGATAATTTCTTAGCGATCGAAACACATGTTTGATTTACAGTTTTTTGTGCAGTTTTTCATATATTGATTTTTTATATAAAATTTATAAAAATATAGCTTTCCAAAAAATAACACGAATGTTTCAACAAACCCTATTTCTTTTATTCCTTTATTCACAAAATTTCATATTTCTCCTTTGTTATTTATTCTCTTTATTTTTTCCCACAGGTCTGCCCTATCTACTTCTTTCCTTTGGTTACATTCCTCTTTGAATTTTTTTTAGTCTATTTAATTCTTTTTTTGTCATTTTCTTCTTCCGTTTCTAACTTTATTTTTCCTTTCCAAAGTATGATGGAACTCCGTTCTACCGTTCTTCTACTGCTTCCTCCATTCTTTTTTGCTACCATTTTTAATTGATTCTCTACTTCTTGTTTGTCTTGAACTTTTTCCAATTTTGCTCTGTATCTTTCAGTCTATGTAATAACATGCAAATAAAAATTAAAAATAGCTTCTTTATTCTCTATTCCTTTTTCTTTCTTTTTTCCTGTTTTTCTTAGTTTAATATTTCTTCTAATGGTTGGTGGTCGGATTCCCACTTTCTATCACTTCTAGACTCCTTTGTTCACTATCGCACAATCTATTACCAATAACAGTAACAAAATTTACAATTAAATGTTCTCACCATAAAGAGGTGTTGCATCAGCTAACGACATTGAATGAGGTGAAGTATTTGTTCTTGGAATTGACCGTGAGGAACGAGGACTTTTCCAGTGTATTTTGTTCTTTCGGGTCCTCGTACTGTGTGCGTGACCGGTCGATCGGGAGTGTCGCGGACCGGAGTGGCTGTCTCCATTGTGAGACCGTGCTCAAGTTTCGGCTGCTTTTTGCTAGTCCATGTTTTTATCACGTTGACTACCTGAAAAGCTACGATAACTGTGCTCGCTGGTGAAGCTCCTGGGCGAGTCTTTAGGATAAAACCGTCCACTATCATAACCGCGAACGTTATCACCTGGTATTGGAAACTGCCTGGTATGGGGGGTGTTATGTATTACGTGTGAATGCATGGGTAGCGCACAATAAACTGATGGTTAACTGGGAGTCTTCGAACTGGGGTGTAAAAAGCCCGTGTTGAATAGATGAGGTGAGGCGTGAGGTATTTGGTACGGGGGTCATAAACGGAGTTTGTACATTTCCACCATCTCCCGCCATTTTTATTAGTTTTCTTGCTTGTCCATTAATTTTTTTATGTATTGCCACTTTTTACTTTCTTCCCCGTTTACCACCATTTTCCCCTCTTCTCCTATTCTTACATTCAAATCATTTTCTATTACTATTTATTCGTCTTCTTGTTCTCCAATCATTTCATCGATATTTTTTGTGTCATCTCCATTTCTTTTTCCGTACACTGCAATTGCCGCATACTTTTCTCCTTACTAATCTTTCATATATCTTTTTACAATTCTTTATATCTCATCCAGCTCTTCTTTTCCTTTACTACTCCTGTCTTTTACCACGTCCGTTTTTTCCATTTCTCTTCCAACCGTGTCTCTACAGTCCTTCTATCTTAAATTTTTCCATGTATCTCCAAAAATCGTTCTCTTTATTTTTAATTTCTGTTATAATACCAAAATAAAATTTATTTGCTTTCTTTCTTTTAGTAGTTTCTTCTTTACAGCCCGACTTGTTTTCTTTACTTATTCCCTCTTCCCTCGTTCCTTGTTTTTAGTTTTTGTTATTCAATTTTTATCCTTCATTTCCCTTCGTCTCGTCTTGTTTCTTCCCTATCCATTCACATTTCTATGTATCCTACGTTTACTCTCCTTCCTTCTCTTTCTAACTTTTTGCTTCTGCCCTTATGTTGGCTTGTATCTTTCTTTCCTTCGTTAGCATGTCCTCGTCTATACACATTCTAGTTCCTATTAGTTTTCTTGTATTTTTTAATATGTTTATTTTTTTTCCAAAATTTTAAGGAATAGTACCCTTTTATCTCTGTCGCTTCCTCTATTTCGTTATCTATCTTACTTTTAAACATCTCTTTTACTTATTTTTACTTTTCTTTTTCCATCATTCACCTCTAGCCTTTTTATCACTAAGTTATTTTTCCTTTTTCTGTTTCCAGATTTTTGTTCCATTTTCTCTACTCTTCCTTCCAATCTCTTTAACTTCTCTTCCCATTCTTCTTTCATCTTGATTATCTCTGCTTTTGTTTATTTTATTTCAACATTCGTTTCTTCTTCTTCTCTTTCCTTACCTTTACTAGATTTAATTTCTATTTCATTAACATCTCCTTTCTTTCTCGATTTAATCAATCTTTTGCTTCTTCTAAACACTTTCAACAGTTCTTGTTATTTTCTTCTCTAGGGCAATATGAATAAAATATTTATCTCGGTTTTCTATTACATCACAAGGGCTAAGCGTGTTTTAATCAATAGTTTTTTTCTGATTGGCCAAATATCTTTGTAAAAATTGTAAAAACTAATAAGAATTGAGTCCTTTTGCCAGTCCGAAAAGATTAGGATATAACCTGTATACAAGCGTACAAAAAACCAGATCATCGATACTCTACTCGATTGCCTGAAACATAAGCAAATTTTTCACGAACTCAGAAAAACATCACTGTTCTTTTAGTTTCCTTCACTAAATTCCACTTTCAAACCGATCTCCAAAGATTCATTTACTAATTAGAACCATGACGTAAAGGTTTACGTGTCTTCAGACTTTTTTATCTTCAAATACGTGTTCTTTGAAATGTTTAAACCCTGGCAGAAGCCATCGAA
The DNA here is from genome assembly GCA_030710515.1 of Abscondita cerata. NCBI lineage: Eukaryota > Metazoa > Arthropoda > Insecta > Coleoptera > Lampyridae > Abscondita > Abscondita cerata. Next base: position 146,130 of record JALBCR010001521.1, on the reverse strand, counting down.
TCGAATAATTTACTTTCACCTTAATCTCGATAAACTTATAGTTTTGCTGAATATTGACAGAGATGCTTCTCATATTAGGAAGGCCAGATCTTTTGCCGAAAAACCATACAATGGTAGATTCATGAAATCTTATCAAGACATTGATGATTTGAATTTATGGAGGGAATTTTACGCGACAAGTACTGGATTATTCAGCCTAAAAGGGACATAAGGAACTTAATTCAACGTTGTGTCAAATGTCAACAATTTGATGCTATGCCGATATGGGTGGGCTTTCAGGCTTGCCTTGTCACGACAGAAACATTTGACACTACAGCAATCGTTCTGGCTAGATTTTTGCATTTTAAGGATTGAAGTAAGGTGTGGATTGTACTGTTTAGTTGTACATTGTACAGATGAGTTTGAATAGATATGGTGACATCCGTGGATACTGAAACATTCATTGGAGTTTTAGAGCGTTTTGGGTACTATTTTGAAAGTCCTAACATTAATTACACTACTAAGGTACTAACTTTGTCAATAGGATCGAGGAATATGTTCAAAACTGGAAGAAAATTGAAACTACTACTAAACCAATTGTTCTTCCTGTAGCTGGTAGGGCAGTTCGTGGAAGTAGTGAATTAAGGGTGTGAAGGACAAGCTGAGGAGAATGTATGTTATATCAGCAATATTATTTGTGATGAGTAAACGTGCTCATACTTGTATTGTTTACGTGTACAGTGTACAGATGGATTGTTTAGAATTGTAACACTGACCACTGATACATTTATTGTAGCTTTAGAGAGTTCGAAAGGCTTAACACTACATACACGTATTAACTTTGTAGGAGCCAGGAATTTGTTCAAAACTGGAAGAATATTGAAGCCGCTACCAATACCGACTGTTCCTATTGGAGCTGGTGGGGTGGTTAATTAAAAGTGTGAAGGACATGCTGAGGAGAATGTATATATTTGCAAATGGTATTGTTTGTGATGAATGAATGTCCTCTTACTATGGTGAAGAAGATGTCACATATCTCAAACGCTTACTCCGGCACATTTTATGCGAGGAACCAAAGGAACAGTTTTGTGGAACTAGAATAATAAGATTGCAAACCTTAAGGTGGAACTCTAGGCATGATTTCGGAAGCGATTTCAATGGCTGCTTGGGCGAATCGAGGAACGCATTCTTTGGAAAAGATTATTCGAACTAGTCGTGGAAGTTCTTACGAAGAATCGTGTTTCTAGAGCGAAGACGGGTTCTAACCTAATTATCGTTAAGCCGAAGTGTTACGCAGAATGGAAATTAGTAGTCCAGGGAAGATGCCATTCGTTTTTGGGATCCGGACTTCCCCTCGGAACTTCCCCATAATTGCGAAAATGGTTGAATTTCTTTGATCGTACCAGCAATCCAAAAATCCAAAGTGATCGTTTGGCGGTGTGTTTTTTGTTCTACAGTTTTAATCTTCACCACCAAACTCAAAAATCGATATTTTTTTGAAGAATAAGCTTGAAAATTGGTTTTTTTAGAAACAAATGGATTCGTTTGGATTGGCGGAAATTTACAGGAGTTTCTGAAAGACACCCATTCTGTTCAGTTTTTGACGCTCGACGTTTTTGGTCATATCCTGCAAATTAATTTTTTGGGTTGTGGCCCCGCGAAGGGAAATTTTTTTGAAACTTTCCTCTTGAGGCCAATTTCCGCTCGACAAAACAACAAATTCTACACTTACGCACTCAGATGGTAAAGTTCTTTGGGGGCAGCAATTTTGGTCTTATCACACGAATTGCTCAGATCGTTACTTTTCAAGATATGAGCAAAAATTTGAGCCGTTTTTTCGGGTTCGGGTTTTCCGAACTATTTTCGTGACCAAAACGTTGCTGATAAATTCGCGCGGCGACTACTTCAAATCATTTTTAGTCTTCATCACCAACTCCAAAAATCGATACTTAGAAAAATGGAGTAGTTTTTTGGTTCATATCTCGAAAGGTATCGATTTCTCAAATTTGCGAGGGACCAAAATTGTTGTCCGTAATAAAATGCGCTAACGTTCCATTTGGAGGTTTTTACTTACAGGAAATGGCCGCGAAAAATTTGCCAGTTTGCGACGCTATATTTCAAAAATTATCGATCGGAGCAATTCGTGGGTGGGTGTCGTTTAGAGACTCCTGGACTCGTGGATTTCCTCCAATCCATTTTAATCCATTTATATCTGAAAACCCCATTTTCATACTTATATCTCGAAAAATATCTATTTTTTGAGTTTGGTCGAGAGAACTAAAACTGTAGAACGCAAAATGTATTGGAATCCATCATTTTGGATTGCTTGTACGAGCTCGTCATTGCGAGTTGTAGTCGATCATAGGAATTTAACCCTTTTCGTTATAAGCATATGTGGTTTTTTCAGTTTACTCGATATTTTCCACTTACCCCCTTTTTCAGGACATTTTCTAAATATAGAGTCATCTATTTGTAATTGATATAAGCTAATCATTATAATTTGTGACATGGTTTTGGTTTGAAACTGCTTTGGTAGACTTGTATGTTTTGCATTTGTTTCCGAAAATTTTTTCTTAGTTGGAACGGTTTCTCCATGAATGTCCAGGTCGAGCCGTAGCGTAAATTAAATTACTATATTGACGATTTGTGTCGATACTTTTCATGCTTCTTTGTGTGAACGATCATAAATAAAGCAACTGCATTTTGATTCGTTACGCCTTATTTCGGCGCGACTTCTTCGATGACGCCATCTCTACAGAGCCGCTTCGACGCGAGATCATCTCGAGGTGAACTCATCTCGACGCGAAATTATCTTGACGCAAGATCGTCTTGATGCGAGCTCATGCCACCTTATCGCGAGATTACATTTGCGTTAATGGGTGTCACGGATAGTGTTTGTCAATTTTCAGTTTGTTTGTGTTTTGGAGATAACTGGAAACAATGTATGGAATCGATATATGTTTTACATCAAGAACATTTTTTGCAAGTGTTAGGAAAATTAAAAGAATAAATAAACTTGAAATTGATTTTTAATAGCTAACATATAGTCTGGTAAAATTTTGTGTATTTGTTATTTTTGTAATTTCGTAACACTATGACCACTTGACTTTATTTCCGACGCTTTCTTTTGCCGCTGGCTTTTTTTAGCAACTTTTCTTTCTGTCGACTTTTTTTCGCGGTTTTTTTAACAGGTTTTGTATTCCCCGACATTTTTTATGTTATTGTAGACACAGGATGTTAATTAAGTACGCCGCCAAACTTTAAGAGGTTATTCGTAACTAAAAAAGCTTGTATAAATACTTAATAAGTTTTAAACAGCTTTATACGAAATGATAAATAATAATAAATAAGCTCGCGTCTAGATGAGCTCGCATCCAGATAATCTCGCGTCGAAGCGGAGGTGTCAAAATGGCGGCCTAGAAGTGGCTGCGTCGAAATGAACTGCTTCGATTTTGATCATATATAGTCGAGCGATGCTCCATTTGGATTAGAAAGTAATAGGAGTTTTTGTTGGGAAGTGTTTATTCACTTGCCAGTTTCTAATTTACAGTCGCATCTTAAAAATTCGTTTAATTAAGGTAATTTGAATTGGCAGGTTTTTATATGATTTTTCGTTTGAAAAATTGGTTCACTTTTTTGGTTTAATTATAATTTTTTTTTAAGTTTTTTTTTTTTTAACCTTGTTTGCTCAACTTTTTAATTATTTAATTTTTTTTTATTGTTATACTTTTTATTTTTTAAACTTTTAATTTTTTTTTTGTTATTTTATGAGGTTCTTTGTAACTTATAGGTTTTGTTTGTTATGTTTCAATATAACGAAATGGTTAAGTATACGTTCCTCGCTGCATTGATTAAGAACCTTTGATTTGAGTTTCCTCCGAATTTCCCATTTTTTGATCTAACTCTTTTCATTTTGCGTTAAATCATCTACTGCTACTATCCACCGAACCACAACGCCCTTTCGAATAATTGTGCTACCGGGTGTAGATTAAATTAGAGCAAGTAAGTTTTTTGAAAAATTGCTAAATTAATGTAACAAATTTATAAACATTCTTTGTTGCACTTAAACAATTAATTAAATTTAAGAGATTAAGTGTGCCTTAATTTATTTTTATTTTAGATTCTCAAATTTAATTTTGTGTTGCATAAAGGGGGCTATTGAACTGCAAGTGATATTCTCGACCTAATCGTTATGCTAGAGCTAGGGTCACTTTAAACTTGGTAAAAACTTGTTGTAACAATAATAAATTCGATTTATAGTAGAAATAATTTACATTATTCCAACTTTCACATTTGTGTTGAATAGATTTGACGTTCGTATTTATTAATTTGCGAGTCACGACAATGCATTTTACATAATTCAGCAATTATTCGTATTTTTAATAACGAATGTATTTATCTAGATACCATTAATGATTAATTAACATGGACGTTTATGTAATTTGAATTTATATAAATAATGTATGTTTCATACAGGGTTGTGTACATTAAGATCATATTTAAAACAGATCAAAAGAGCGATCCTAATTACCCGTTAATTAAAATTAAATTATGAATGTATGTTTTAATATATTTTTGCAATTTACTTTTCAAGCTACGTTTATATTACCTATTTAATATCGTTATGTTTTATTTGCAGAAAAACGCCACCAATTTGGACAAATTCCAGTTGCAAATATCCCAACACGAATTATATGGAAAAGACGACATTTATGTAAATAAATTGCTAGGAGAAATGGCGACGGAACCCATTATCCATGTGGGTGAGTAAATTAATTTTATTGTTCTAAAGATATAATTAATCTTATTAAAAAGTTCTATATTTCATTTCGTTATATAATTCTAATTTTATGCGACGTCGCTTTTGTATTTCTTTTTTGACTGATCATCAAAAATCTTATTTCATGGATCACAAAATTGTTTTGCATTTCGGCGTGGATGAAATTATAATAAAAGGAAATTACGTTTGAAAAACCCCAAAATTAATGATCTCTTGTTTATGTAAATGTTAATATTTTACTCGAGTAAATTAATTTGACGTTAATGGTTTGCAGAAAAGAAACGAATTTTTACTTTTGACGGCAGCCCCATGTTAATCGACTTCTTACACAAATAGCATTAGTCTTTTAAATTCATTTTTCAAAAACACTTTGATTGATGATGACTGAATGTTCATATTTTTAAACAATAACCGATATCAGGGCTAGGGGGAAAAAGTTAATGTTCTGTTATTTTATGATCTTAATCTTTTCCAAATGTTTAAATGTCAATTTGAGGTGTACGTTAAAAAAAGGGAACGTAGATTATAATTTTAATGATAAACGAGTTCGTGATCTCGCTTGTAAATTTGACATTAAACTATATACGGTTTGCGTAGGAGTGCGTTGAGGGACCAAAAGGGCCGTAATCGAGATCATTCATCACTACATCCGGACTATTCATACAGTTCTATAGGCTTGAAAATACAAAAGCTCTGTTGGTTGGTTTTAGTCGTTTCCGTGTGCTTTTGGGTGTAAATTGTGGTTTTATTTATTTTTATTATTTACTTATGCTGGACGTGCTAAAAAGGCACATTTACAAAATGTGTAATTTAATAACGCGCTGTGTTTACGACAAAATTGTGTTACGTACCTAGAAAATAATTTAATTATTAATATATTATGCGAATTTTTCATTTGTAATTTGACGACAGAAACGGAATTGTCATTAGGCAGGAAGGGTTGTTAACATTTTTTATTGCTCGAATACGCCCCCATCTTTAGATGACAATAAATCAAAGTGCGAGTACGTTTTAAATGCAAAACGGCTTGTCTGTCAACCGCGCTTATACATATTTATTATTCCCCTTATTAAACAAGGCAGCTGGCGCTGTTGTTAGAATCATAAGCCTTTATTGTACGACACAATGCGCGGATGATGTGTACGTAGAGTCTCTTCAGAACCATGCAGTGCTTTATGTCTTTGTAAAATCGATATCGGAAATATCTCGAAACCCATCTTCTAGGAATTATATATAACACTTAGAACTGAAATATTCTGAGAAAGATTTATGGCTTATAACACACATCTTAAAAATCGAGTTAATAAAACATCAGTTTTAAGATGTGCTGTCGCTACAATAGGGAGGTTTAATTTAAAATTAATTCAAACTCTAAGATCTTGAAACCTAACCCAAGAAAAGACGGAAAAACTACGTAAATACTAACAATAATGAAGTCAAGTAAGATGTATTTTACAATGTTATGTACGCGAGTCAAGATATTCAAGCTTGAAAGTAAAAAAAAAGTAAATACCTTTTTTTCGATCCTCTGAATAACTTCTCTAGTTATGGGAGGAATTGTTGTGCATAAAATTTTCTACGAATATGGCCGAAACGAAATGTTTGATGTAATTAATCGTTCTTAAGATAGAGCACGTTCATATGGGCACTTAATTTATTATACAGGGTGATGCGAATTTTATTCCGCACCATTGGCATCTCATGAACCGTAAGAGATACAAAGTTTGTTAAATTACAAAAAAGATGCGGGCTCATTTCAAATATGTAAAGATATCTAAGAACCGGCGTGATTTTACATGTGGATTTGAAATCAAATGCATTTGAATTTAAAAATTCAATTGTACCCCTGCAGATTTTTTATATGTTGGTTATTATAAGCCAGTTGTTATAACTCTGCCAACAAATTACCCCAAAGTGCCGGCAGAGGGTGGCAATTTTTATTCTAAGTGTAAAAATGTAGCAAAAACATTAAACATTCGCAATTATGGAATTGTACCTCTACAGATTTTTTATATTGTGGCGTTTAGGGTGTATTACTCTAGACGCCGGGTTGAATCAGAGAAAGAGTTTGCATTCGGATCCAGTTTTGCAGCGTTTATTATTAGACATAGCGTGATCGAGCTATACTAATCATAATGATGAATGGAAACGTTGTAGGTCAGCACATAGTAATTGGCGTATTATGTGCGGTGCGATGTCACCTGATATCGTGGTATTATATGTCGTGCTGAAGAAGGCGAACCGGAAGGAATTGGACCATTTGATTCGAACTTTAGCCGGTCTTTACCTAACGCTGGTGCGGTGACTACTGGGCTGGTTCTTGACTTGTTGACTTCTCGGCTGCCCTTATTATTGGGTTGTAACTGCACTGGTATGAACTGAGCTCGTACTTTGAACGTAGGTTCGAACTGTACTGAACTGAACTGAACTGTGTGTCGAACTGAATTCTGTTGTTGTACCTACTTCGTTTTATACAACAAAGTGTCGTTTTTTTTTGTGTGCGCATTTTCTTGTCAGCTTTGTGCTTATTTGAAATGTTTCGAGAAGTTAACTCGCCTGCCTAATCGGGTGGTTGTGTGTAGCGCTTGGATCGTAGCGGCGTTCTATGAGATGGGTGTAGTTACGGGGTTTGGCTGAGATGGCGGTTCCTTGTTGTTGCCCTTTACGTAAGCTGGTTTGGAGACGGTTGTTTCGCGGTTTCTGATCTGCAACGTTAGTGTTTTGTCTCCGCGTTTAATGACTGGGAATGGTTCCTCGTAAGGTTGTTCGAGCGGCGATTTAGCTGCGTCACAGCGAACGAATACCTGTTTTGTGGTTTGCAGGTCCTTGAATATAAACGTGCTTTGTTTGGAGTGGTTGGTTCCAGCTGTTGGGCTCAATTTTGCGAAATGGTGCTTGAGGTCTTTTATGAAGCTGACCGGGTCTGTTGTGGGGGCCTGTTTGGTACTAGGAATTCACCGGGAAGTCTGATGGTGTCGCCATATGTTAGTTCTGCTGCGGATGATTTCAGGTCCTCCCTCTATGCTGCCCGTAATCCTAATAAACTGGTGGACAGTAGATTGGTCCATTGCTGTTCTTGGTGGCAACGGATAGCGGTTTTGAGTTGGCGATGGAAACGTTCTACCATTCCGTTTGCTTGCGGGTGATATGCCGTTGTTCGAGGGTGAGTGGTGCCAAGGAGTTTGTTGAATTGTTTGAATAGCTCTGATTCAAATTGCCGTCCCTGGTCTGTTGTGATTCGTAGGGGAACACCGAAGCGTGTGATCCACTCGTTATATAGCGTGCGTGTGATTGTTCCGGCTTTGATATTTCCGATCGGGTAGGCTTCAGGCCAGCGGGAAAATCTATCGACACAGGTGAGGCAGTAACGTTTACTTTGTGAATGTGTTTGAAGCGTGCGGTTGGGTTTGTTATTGTTCCGAAGGGTGTTTTGACATGTCGCGTGACTTTGGAACGTTGACACTGTATACATGCACGTGTCCATTGCCGGCAGTCTGCGTCAATAGATGGCCAGACGTATCGCTGTTTGATGAGGTGCGTTGTGGCTTTCGTTCCTGGGTGTGCGAGTTGTGCATCGTATTGAAGATGTGTCGGCGGGGATTTGCGGGGACGAAAGGTCGTACGTTGGCGATTGACAGATCGCAGTAAACGGTTATGTCCGTGTTAGGGAGTATCACTCGTTTGAGTTGTAGTGAACTTCCTGGACTTAGGTATGTTTGCAAATCCGTGCCTGTGGCCTGTGCTTTTGCTAGTTCTTCGAAATCGATTGGGGCTGTTGTGATTATTTCGATGCGGAATAGTGCGTCCGCAACGATGTTTTCTGTACCTGAAATGTGGGTAATGTCCGTTGTAAATTGCGCGATGTAATCGAGGTGGTGGAATTGGCGGGGGGGAACATTTGTCTGGTTTTTGGCGGAAAGCGTAAGTTAGCAGTTTGTGGTCCGTACGGACAGAAAATTCTCTACCTTCATCCATGTGTTTGAAGTGCTTTATGGCTTGGTAGATTGCTAGTAATTCTCTGTCGTACGTCTCGTACTTTCTCTTGGCGCTGGATAATTTCCTGGAGAAGAAAGCGAGTGGTTCTCAGTCGTCATCAATGCGTTGCTGGAGTGTGGCTCCGATTGCATTGTTCGAGGCGTCGGTGACTATGGCGAGGGTTGCTCCTGTTAGTCCCTCTTTGCAGGCCTTGAAAGCTTTGTTAGCCTCAGCATGCCAATTAATTGATTTTGCGCCTTTAATTTTTTTTACAGCAGGTCGTTCAGCAGTATTTGCAGTTTAGCAGCAGCATTGTATCCTGATTGTTGGCGGACGTTTCTATTTTGTATATTGTGCAACTACGGGGTCTGACGTGACGTCCTGTTTGCTTTAGCGGACGGTTATGTAGCGACGACGATGTACCTTGGGAAGCTTTTAAAACCACGGCTAGGTAATATAGTGTAAATTGAAAGTAGGCGTCTACACAACGGCCGAATGCAAATCGGTCAATGTCAGACAGAGTGAGTTAACTTTATAGGGAAAGGGAGAAAAAAGATTAAGAAATGAGGAAATAACAAGGGAGGAAGTAGAAGAAGCAATAACGACATCAAACCCATCTTCAAACCAACCAAGAAGATTTAACAGACTATCATATTAACAAAGGATGAAAGTGATCTTCTTTTAGCAGCCGGAGTTTACCGTATACCTTGTTCGTGTGGTCAAGTTTTACCAGAAAAGAGGAAACTCGGAGGCTCAACCAGATCTAGAATTAAATCTCAAGAACACCCGAACGGCACCTTACGGAAAACCAGATTGAACCGGCACGATCCAAAACCCAGTCTCCTTTGAACCAGTATAAATACTATCTGCGAAACCGGATTCAACCGTACCCAGGCTTGTGACTAAGTGGTATAGTTTTCTTACCAAGAATATTTGCCATTACGGAGATTGCGGAGACTCAAGCTCGATCTCCACAAGAGTCTTGAGTTTTCAGAAGTTATTACGCGGTAATTATAAGTATGCTAGAGCAGCCCGCCCTTCGAGGAGAGGCAAAGTAAGCTTGTCTGTTTATTCTCACTTTGAGTGGAATAAAACACGCTTGTTTGCATCCATCATTGGAGATAGAAAGATCTCTGAAGAAGCTGACCACTGGCGTTAGCGGAACATTAGGATCAAATCCTAATAATTATTACAGATAATTTATGAATCTCTAATATAACGGCATTACTACAGCTTGGTAAATTTTGTTTCGATGCTGGCTTGTTGATCTTCATCAGAGCGATGCATTGTTTTTTATGAACTTTTTTATTTCTTATAATAAACTATACCATTATAATAAAGAAAATCTCTTAATATTCTGAATTTTGGTTTTTGGATTTGTTTTAAAAACACAATAGAAAAATTTAGTTGTTTTTATGTATGAATTATAATAAATAGTTAAAGTCTTTTATTTTAAGAGTATAATAAATGGTTGTTCAAACACGTTTCTCTTTGAACGGTGGCGATTTTTTGAACAACTTTGTTGGAAAAAGTTAAAATTCTTACTAATTATTTATAAAAACAATTGTTCCCAGCAGGATATTTGAACTTGAGGTACACAATTATATATAGAATTATTTTTTTAAAAGAATTAAAAAATAAACAACTATCAGAAACTCATTGGTTTTCAATGTTCAATATTTGTGAGGGGAGTATGTAGGTGTTCAGCAGCATGGTACTAACTACGATTTTTGCCTTTTGACAAGACGTCTTGACAGAGGTGTTGAAATTGGCTCCATAAAATTAGATTGAATAAATCCATGTAACCATCACGGTTCAGCAGTTTTTTCTGGTTATTACATATACCTAAACAAAAAAACATTTTTCTAATTTTGACATTTTCGTAATCAAAGCAGGTATCAAAATGGTCCAATGTTTGTAACTATTTACGAAAGAAAGTAAAATTTTTTATTTTGCTCAGACGAGTTAACTACACCCTCAAGGTTAAAAAAAGCCCTTTGTCCTTTGTTATGTATTAAACAAAACTTGTACGTAAAATATACAGGGTCTTGCATTTACAAATCAAAAACTATGGTCATTTCTAACGCAACAGGATGTATCATGTTGATGAGATATTTTCATATTTTAAGTATTTGGTAAAATTTTCATTTTTGAAAATCAATTGTTAATAATTTTGTCCATGAAAGTCATTGTTACTTTTTTTGTAAGTAAATACGTGATTTTTCTTTTTTAAAAGTAAAGAAAGAAATATCAAACGTACAAACATATTATCATAATTTTGGGGAATACTCAAAATATAAAATTATCTCATCATACAAAAGTGACAATGAGTTTTCATAAAATGAAGAATGATTATTTTCAAAAAAATGATAATTTCAGCAAATACTTAAAATATGAAAATATGTCATCATGAAATAATCAAATGAACAAAGGATACAAATATTTAATAGAAAATTACATTAATGATGTGTGGACAAAATATGATAAGATAAATGATATTATATGTTTCTTTACTTTTAAAAAGAGAACATTTACATTATTAAATTACAAAAAAAGTGACAATGATAATTTTACCAAATACTTAAAATATGAAAATATTTTAATTCATGGTATAGAAAATGAATGCTATGATTTTTGAGTTATTGCAGGCATTTTGAAAATCATAAATTTGAAATAAACTAAAGTTGAAATATAAAAAAATTTATGGAGATTGTTTTGCGTTAATCGTAATCTCATAAATAAGAAAATTAGATAAGTACTGAAACAAAAACTTAGCAATTATCATTTTGTCTGCCACCATTCTACATTTATAATAAACCTTGTGTAAGCGTAGGGCCACTTTCTTATATGACAATAAAACACACACCAGGCAGGAGTTCGATTAGCTTAGTTGTTAGAGCATCGTGCTAATAACGCGAACGTCGTGGGTTTGATCCCCCCCATTGGTCAAATATATTTTTATATAGGATTTGTGACTAAAAAATAAACTGAGTGATCAGCTGACCGGCTTCACAGATTATACAGAGTGAGTTTTTAAGACGGGATAGCTTGATTACTCCTATGTTTTTAAAGATATCAAAATGATCCGAACGGTGTTGTAAATGGTACATCTGAGCGCAGTTTTTAAAACAATTTTTGTTATATACAGGATGTATCGTTTATACAGGGTAGTTCTGGACTAAATTTTTTTTGGAAATATGTACATATTTTTACATATTTAGATAAATAATAATCTAATATTTTCAAATATGTTTTATTTTTAACATTTAGTTAAGCCGTTTAAATGTTATATTATTATTTCTTCATAAAAGAGGCTTTGCAGGAACTTCTTAAAGAAGTCATAAAATAGTTGCCGTTTATTATATCAAATTGGGATTTGGTACATTATTAGACAATACTTGAAAGTAAGTTGTCATACAAACACCTATTTATGTGAAAAAATGACGCTGCTGTGATTTTTTTTACTTTGTTACATTTCAAACCTCATAACTTTAAAAATTTTAATTGCACGCCCTGTATATTACAATTAAATCGTATTCATACTTTTTTATAATACATATGCTATACCAAAAATTGATACTTTAAGAACATAGGAGTAATCAAGCTATCCTGTGCTAAAAACTATACAGGGTGTCCCACCGGGAACGCCATCGATAGATTATAGAAAAACTGTACATGGGAAAAATTAGAAAATTTGGTAGTGTACTAACATCGACGGGGGCAGTTCCGCTAAAATATTTTCAAGATGGTGACACTTCCGGTTATATTTTTGACAGAGGATTGTTTTCTAACGCCATCATGGCCAACTAGGAATAACCATTCATATTAAAAGAAATCAATAGCATTTGTGCAACAAAAAAAAAATGTTAAATTGCCAATATTTCGAAAACCTTGAATTTTTTGAATAGACAACCTTGTATAAAGTCAACCTTATTTTTGATGCTAAATAAGATAAAATTATAAAAACATGGTGCTTGCATTTTAAAAAAATGACTTTTGACGTGTTTTTGAATTTAATTTTAATCGTTTTTTTTATCGCCCTGTATTAATTTATTATCAAAATATTTACATACTCCACTAAAATAAGTCCCCTGCTACAAGAAAACCTATTCCAATTAAATAATAAAGGCATTAGTATAGGAAAATTTTATAATTTTGTTTAGGCCTGAAAACGTCATTTTTGAGATAAAATTTAAAATAAGTCCAAAACAGTTAGACTTAGGTATAGGACATTATACACAAAATGTGTCTACAATTTTGAGCAAAATCCAAAAATAGAATAATATATAGGATGTTCCATTTAAAATAAGCAACTTGACACTTACTTCCGGTATAACCAGAAGTGTCACCATCTTGAAAATATTTTAACGGAACTACCCCCGTCGATGTTAGTATACTACCAAATTTTCAAATTTTTCCAATGTACAGTTTTTCTATAATCTATCGATGGCGTTCCCGGTGGGACACCCTGTATACAGTGACCGGCATCAAATGGGAAACATTTTCGTAATTGAGATATCCAAAAATTTCTTATGGGAAATGAATTCAGCATATCGAGTGACAAAAAAAAGCACTTTGACAAATGTCATGTGACCACTGTCATAGCGGCAAATTTAAAAAATATTCCTTAAATATGTAAAAAGTGAGGTTAGATGACAAGATATTGAGAAATGCCTAAGAGAAAAGATGTTTAGAATTAGATTATACGTGTATGTGCAAATTTTCAAAAGAAAATAACCACTTTTCAAAAATATCCGTTTTCCGGCATTTTTTCTGGAAATTCTTTGTATGTTTTTGTATGAGCTTCTTATCAAGGCAATATTGTAAAAAATTGTTTAAATTGGGTTTGGAATGGAAGAATTGATCATTTTAGGACTATTTTAAAATAATTCTAAATTTGTAATTTCAACCTTTTGTTTTCTGTAGGCCATTGCAACAAAGTCCGTCCTAAAAAAACAATGTTTTTTTGTTCTTTACCGTCCATTGGTAGACTAATAAATAAAAATTACTGGATTGTGAAGTTTATGTGTTGGTTTTATTGTGTTTTATGCAAATCAAACGCAAAAATTTTGTTTTCTCAATATTTCCGGAAAAAATGCCGGATAACTGATATTTTTGAAAAGTCATTATTTTCGTTTGAAAATTTGCACATAGACGTATAGTCTAATTCTGAACAACTTTTCTCTTAGGCATTTTTCAATATCTTGTCATCTAACCTCACTTTATACGTATGTCGCCATGACAGTGGTCACATGACATTTGTCAAAGTGCTTTTTTTTGTCATTTGATATGCTGAATTCATTTGCCAAAAGAAATTTTCGGATATCTCAATTACAAAAATTTTTCCAATTTGATACACTCTTTGCCGGTCACTGTATAACTTATCGTTTAAATATTGTGATCCCTCCAGTAGGGCATATAGTCGACAGCGCGCGTTTGTACAATAGTGAACTTACACTCGAGTTCTCTCACTCCCGATGAGTCCCAAAAGGACGAAACAGCTGTCGGGTGATTCTCAGTGTTTGTTTGCTATTGTACAACCTCTTGCGTACTTTACTGCAGGCGATTCGAAATTTTTATACTTGCCAACTGTTAGGTTGGCTATAATTATTGAAGAATCGACTATGTAACTGCTTTACATACCTGTCGGCAAAGTTGCTAACATTTACGTACGTGAACGCTTTCACGAGTCGACACTAGATGTTGAAAAGCTTATCGTTTAAATATTGTGATCCCTCCAGTAGGGCATATAGTCAACAGCGCGCGTTTGTACAATAGTGAACTTACACTCGGGTTCTCTCACTCCCGATGAGTCCCAAAAGGACGAAACAGCTGTCGGGTGATTCTCAGTGTTTGTTTGCTATTGTACAACCTCTTGCGTACTTTACTGCAGGCGATTCGAAATTTTTATACTTGCCAACTGTTAGGTTGGCTATAATTATTGAAGAATCGACTATGTAACTGCTTTACATACCTGTCGGCAAAGTTGCTAACATTTACGTACGTGAACGCTTTCACGAGTCGACACTAGATGTTGAAAAGCTTATCGTTTAAATATTGTGATCCCTCCAGTAGGGCATATAGTCAACAGCGCGTTTGTACAATAGTGAACTTACACTCAGGTTCTCTCACTCCCGATGAGTCCCAAAAGGACGAAACAGCTGTCGGGTGATTCTCAGTGTTTGTTTGCTATTGTACAACCTCTTGCGTACTTTACTGCAGGCGATTCGAAATTTTTATACTTGCCAACTGTTAGGTTGGCTATAATTATTGAAGAATCGACTATGTAACTGCTTTACATACCTGTCGGCAAAGTTGCTAATATATATATATATATATATATATATATATATATATATATAGGATGTTGGCTTAATATTTGGATGTTATTAAAAAACTTTGTTTGTAATTTGGTGCAGTTTGGTGTTTTCTGTTTGTTAAATAGATGCTGCAGTAAATGTTTCATTTTTTTGATTTGTTTGTAATGTTTTTGATGTTTTGGATTTTATTCTAAAACTTATTTTGATAAAACTTATAAGGTTTTATGAAATTACATATTGATGCACGAAACGCAGCTAGATAAAACGAAGACCAAACTATTTACATAGAATAGTCACAGGAAGAAATATTTACTTATCATAATTTATTGTAATGGAAGTATACTATTAAAATAGTCAAAATATCAAAAGAAAGTTTATGAAATCCCAGTTTTTTTTGTCCATTTAACAAACAATAGTATTTTATTATATAACATTGTTTTGGTACCTATTTTGATTATGAAAATGTCATTTTATATCAAAATATAATTTTAACAAAAGATTTTTGAATATAGGCTGTTTCCCCTCCATGCGCAGAAAACTTTCGGAAAAAACGCCACTATTCAACTCAAATGCAGCCATTTGGTTTCCGTTGTAATTAATGTAATTTTAAGCTTTTTCTTCTGTTTTACATATAAAATTGGGTTTTCAAGACACATTTTATTATTTCGTCTTATTTGTTGCCAACACTACAAATACTACAAATAATAATATAATCAACATTTTAGGATGGCACTTTTACTACCGACGTTTCTCGATATATTCATTCGTGCCTACTTTGTTTAAAATCCTGCTGGTGCTGAAGGTCAACCGACACTAGATCTTGAACTTATTATACTGTACCGAATTGTTTTAAATTTTCAATTTAATATTTTCTGTACTAACACAAAGATGTCACAATTCTGATTAATTTAAGAGGATTTTGTTGAAATTAAAATGACTGTATGGGGTAGATTTGTAGATAAACAACGAATTTTAAATTTTATTATTATGGGCAGACAATTTATTTAAAATACTGTTTTATGTGCTATTCAAATAAATAGGAGCGTTCACAAGCATTGTGTTTACATCGGAGTAATTTATTATTTACAAAATAATTATAATTAATATTTATAATATCGTAATGACAAATTACTTTTATGTACTATCTGTGAACTGACACTGATAGCCGATAATAGTAGCTTATCTATTGAAACATCTGTCTGATTATAGTTTTTGTGTAGCTTTTGTTGTTTTTTTATGGGTTATTAAGAAGAACAAAAAATTAATTTGTATGAAAATCGAAATTTTCTTTAATTTCTCTCTAACGTAAACGTACAGAAATTTACTTTCAATAAGAACATTGTCATTGACATTATGATTTAAATTAAAAAAAATAAACGCTTGATTAAATTATTGTTATTTTGATTTGTTCTGAAAATTCACAATTACAATCAACATTTGAAGATTAATTGCATCAACTTTTATAAATAATATTAAAAGAAGGAGGGTGGGAGGAGGTAAGGGTAAAATGGGGTATTAAAAAAAATTGGATAAAGGAAGGAAAGGAATGGTACAGAGCAGAAATTGAAGAACTGCAAGACATAGAAGAAGTAAAAAGGATGGTGAAGGCAATGGCGGAGGTAGTAAAAAAACAAAGATGCAGAATAAGAAAAAGGGAAGAACAAAGAATGGTAGTGCGATGAGGTAAAGAAAGAATTAAGAAGAGGGAGAAACAAAATTAAAATGATGTACAAATGGAAACGAAGAAAAAGATTGAGAGGCGGGAAGATTAGAAAAGAAGAGGTAGAAGAGGCAATTAATGGAAAGGCAGAAGGGACAGACGGAACAATGGAAATACACAGGAGAGAAGATGAGAGAACATTTGAGAATGATTTTTACAAAAATTTGAAGAGGGGAGGAATTTCCAAGGTAGTGGAGCGAAGTAATTATATGTCCGATTTACCAGGGAGGAGAAAAGAATGATGTAAGAAACTGTAGAGGAACAGTATAGCAAATGTTGGATACAAAATCGCATATATTAAGAAGACGGCTTGAAGAGGAAATACTGGAAAAAAAGATAATACCTGATTGGCAAATTATATTTAGGAAAGGAAGGAGGAGAATCGCACTTTGCGCTGGATGCTTCCCCGTTTCGAGCGATAAGCGGGTTTTACGTGTGTTTTTGGAAAGAACTTTGTGTGCGCAGGAAGTGAACGTACAGCACACCTCGTCGGTCCCAGAATACCTTACCTTATCCGGGAATATAATAATGTAACCATGCCTCGTCTGTACTGAAGATTCGAGTTAAAACCGTCTCCCTCTGCCTCGAATCATGTCAGCAAGCGGCAACAAACTTCCAACCGCATTAATTTTTGCTTGACAGTTTGGGAACCTAAACATGCGTATCGATAGCAAGCCAAGTATTTCTTGTAGAGTATCACACACCCAACGAAAGAACACCTGATGAGCATTTCGTTCTTATTATGAGCTCATCTCAGGTGTATACCTAAGTGCGGTCTACAACTGTAAAAGAAGGCGGTTGATCTTTTAAACTTTCGTGGAACAATGAACATAAGTAAAATGTGTGTCTAACGACATCTCGTGTAATATGGACACGTATAAATAGTATAAACTAAGAAATGCCAACAGATAACTGTAACGACTGTGAACGTTTAAAGTACATTATCGTTATCAGGAGCGATAACTTTAAATGCCTAAACATGCGTGTCGATAACAAGCCAAGAAAAGAACACCTGATGCGCATTTCGCATTTAACCGTTAGGTGTTGAGGTGCTATATTCACACTATAAGTGTTGCGACATCTAGTGTCGACTCGTGTTAGCGATCACGTACGCAATGGTTCGCGTTAAGCAACTTTGTCGACAGATTTAATTTGTTTCAAATAGTTGGCCTAATGCTGCGTTTTGCTCTAACAGTAATAGTTACCGAAGTACCCTGCAATCCCATCGAAATTGGTCCACCTCGTAATTCAAAATGTACAGGTCGTTAAATCACACTAACACATCTTATAGATTAATATTATTACAAAGTATTAAATTTGATTGTATATCGTCTTTTTTATTTCTAGCCATCCTTTTCCCTTCACTCCATGTCAGTCTTTTTTTGCCTTAAATTCTCCATGATTTCCTTGGACTGCCTTTTTCTCTTTTCTTTTGTGGCCCCATATATTTTTTTTTGTTCTTTCTTCACCCATTCTAACTAAATGCCCGAACCATCTTAACTGATGTCTTTTAATGCTATTCAGGATCGGCTCTATTTCCAGTTCCTCTCTTACTACGACATTTCTAATTCTATCTCTTTTTGTAATTCCCTTTGTAGCTCGCTAGAATCTCATTTCCGTTGTTTGTCTTTTACTCTGGACTTATGATAATACCCAACTCTCACTTCCATATATTAATAACGGTTTGTTTTGCGTGATATTTCTTTTTTCTTTATGAATGAACTACATAGTGCGTGATACACTGTCGTTTATTTCTGCATCGATTCTTCCATGATTCTGTATGTTAACACCTAAATATTTAAATTTTGTACTTTCTTCGATTGTTGTTTCGTTCGTTTTTATTTCAACGTCTACGTCTCCTTTTTCTATCACCATCACTTTCGTTTTGTCCAGATTTATTTTTAGATTCCTAGTGAGCAGTGCCTTCTTTCATATTTGTATATTATGTTGTAAGTCTTGGGGTCTTTTTGCGTAGATAATTACGTCATACGCGAATGCACCTGAGGATATTTGAATTAATTCCATGTTCCTGTATCCTACTTTTATCGTTTTTGTTTTTTCTTTTATTTCTTTCAAGACATCATCCATCACTATGTTAAACAGTGTGGGGCCAAGGACTCCCCCTTGTCTTAGTCCTTCATTAGTTCTAAACTCTTGTGATTGTTGGTTACCAGTTCTCACATAGTTCCTTATGTTATCGTATAGGCTTTATGTATTTTGACAGCTTACTATTTACTCTTCTCTTCTTTAAACGATTCCTTGTGGCACTATAAAATGCTTTTTCTAAGTCGATGAAGGCTGCGATTATTTTGTCAGATGCATTTTTTTCTATTAGTTGCTTTATCACAAATATATGGTCCTGCATCCCTCTATCTACCGCATTGTGCGTCTTCTAATTATTCTTCTATTTCCTTTTCTAATCTCTCTCTTAAAATTCTTTTATATATCTTTGCTACTGTCAATTCCTCTATAATTTGAGCAGTTCTATCTATCCCTTTTTGTATATTGGCATTATTACTTCTATTTCCCAGTACTTTGGGATTTTTTCCTCCTGTCATGCTTTATTGTATAGCGTAGTTAGTACTGTCACTCCGTTGTTTCTCAAATACTTGACTATCTCTGCCGTTATATCGTCATGCCCAGCTGATTTCCCTAGTTTTAATTTCTTTAACGCCTCTTTCACTTTTCCTACCGCAACTTCATCTTGTTGTTTAATGATGTCTGATACAGAAATCTATTACTCTTGTCCCATTATTATTTCTGAAGTTCTCTACATATGCTCCTATTGCTTCTCCTGACTCTTCATTTTCTTACCTACTCTTTCATTTAGGTGTCCTATTATTTTAATTTTCTCTACTTTCTTCTACTTGTTCCAGAAATCTTCCGTCTTTCTTACTAAGTCGTCTTCTTAATCGGGTTCATAGACCACCACCAATGTTCATTTTGTTTGTCCTTCTGTTTCCATCTCTATTTTTAGTAGCCTTGTCCATATCGCGTTATATTTTTTAATGTATTTAGTCTTTTCTTTTTTGAACATACATCTTACACCTTCTTCTGTTCTTTGGTTGTTACATACTCCACTATATATCAATAAATGCCCTCCTTCCATTTCGACCTCTTTCGAACCTTTCTTTTTAGTTTCTGTTAAACCTAGTACATCCCGTCCAGCTTTGTCCAATTCCTCTTCCAGTTCATTTTCTTTTCTTGATATGCTTCTGATATTCCAAGTACCTATTTTCCACATTACATATTTATGTTTATCTATGAGTTTTGTGGCGTTTAGGGTGTATACTCTAAACGACGGGTTGAACCAGAGAAAGAATTTACAATCGTTTCGGTTTTAGTAGCGTTTATTATTACACATACCGTAATCGAGCTGCACTATTTACAATAATGAATGAAAGCGGTGTAGGTCAGCACATAGTAATTGGCGTACTATATGCGGTGTGGTGATACCTGATACCGTGGTATCACATGTTGCGCTGAAGATCGCGAGCCGGGTTGAATTGGACCGGTGGTTTCGAACTCCGGGCCGATGTTTAACTGATGCTGTGGCTGTCACTCCTTGACTGATTCTTGACTTATTGACTATTCAACTGAACTGTACTGATTGACTAATTGACCGTTTTCTGTTATCGTACCTACTTCGTTTTATACGTGCGAAGTAGGTTAGATTGCTTACTTGCAATCGTTTGTTTGATATTATCCTACGTAATATGCGGATGTAGAATTTATGTTGATTGCGATGAGGTTGAGACGGCAACTCCATATGGGTTCCTCCTTAGTGGATTGATTCACGATTAAGAGTGTCGAAGATTGTTATGCGAAGATAGGCAAAAAAAAATGTTTTGCGGTTCTCTTCTTGTTGCGTTGTGGGGCGCTCTTGTTGGCGCCGTTGCAGGTGCTGTCGTACGATGCCCTCTCGATGGCACTGTTGCGGATGCTGTCGTTTGATGCGCTCTCGTTGGTGCTGTTGCAGATGTTTCGGTTCGTTGCGTTCTCGTTGGCGCTGTTGCGGATGCTGCGGTTTGGTGCGTTTTCGTTGGCGCTGTTGCGGATGCTTCGGTTTGTTGCGCTCTCGTTGGCGCTGTTGCGGATGCTGCCATTGTTGCGTTTTTGTTTTGTTGATGTTGCTGCTCCGGAGGCGAATTTATTCGTTATGTATGCTGTATTCGACAGCTTGTGTGCGCGAGCTTGGTGCTCCGCGTGAATGTACGTCGAAGAGTTGGGCCTGTGGGTTTCGTGACGTGTGTGCGAGTGCGGTTGACCGTTGACGGCTATGTCGTCGAGATGTAGTGCTCGTCGTGATCGTTTTTTTCCTCTGAAGCAGCGGTCCTGGCGTTTGTGGAGAAAGAATTCACAATCGTGTCGGTTTTTAGTAGCGTTTATTATTACACATACCGTACTCGAGCTGCAGTATTTACAATTAAGAATGAAAGCGGTGTAGGTCAGCACATAGTAATTGGCGTACTATATGCGGTGTGGTGATACCTGATACCGTGATATCACATGTCGCGTTGAAGATTGCGAGCCGGGTTGAATTGTACCGGTGGTTTCGAACTCCGGGCCGATCTTTTACTGACACTACTTGACTGATCGACTGTACTTGACCGTTTTCTGTTATCGTACTTAATTCGTTTTATACGTACCAAGTAGGTTAGTTTGCTTAGTAAGCAAGGTCGTTTAGAAATGCTGACCGGGCTTTGCTTACTTGCAATCATTTGTTTTATTTCCGCGTTTCCTACGTAATATGCGGATGTAGAATTTGTGTTGATTGCGATGGAGTTGAGACGGCAACCCCAGAGTTTGTTTTTTATTTCAGTCAGTTCATTATTCAAATCCTTAATTTCTGCCGTGTTTGTCATTTCGGTTTCCGTTCTTTTTATATTTTTTTTGAGCTGTAAGTTGGTGTTGTCTCTTCGTGCTTCGTCTCCTTTAGTACACCTTTTATTTTGTTCCATTTTCATTCTCTTCCGTCAATAATTAACTTTTGATAGCTTCTTTTAACACTCTTTCCCTGTATTTGTCTCTTCTTCTAACCTTTTCTTGATTTGTATATCTACAGGCCTCTCTTGTTTTGATAAATCGTCTCTTAATTTCCTTAATTTATATATATTTTTTATTATCTTCATTTTATTATCAAAATTTTCTAGTTCACTTAGACATTACTTTGGTTCCATGTGATGGACTGATTTAATCTGCGTCTGTACTTTCAGTTTTCGTTCATGAATTTTTCCATTTTTACTTCCGTCAGGTTTCTTGAGTGTATTGTTAGACCCTGTACTACTATATTTGTCTTTCTTTTTTTCAATCTGTTCTATCGCTGCATTCATCTCTTTTATCTTTTTTTATTTCCATGTAATCTCGTTTTATACTTCGATTCTCATTTTTAGTTTCTCATTTTCTTTCCGTATTTTTTTATCTCCTCGTTGTATTTAAGGTGCTCTAATTTTTTTGTTTACATCTAGCAACAATTTTAAAACTGTCTAATTTATTCTCTTCTTTTTGTTTTATTTTTATTGGGGTACGGATTGTCTTCCTGGTTTTAACGAATTTTCTGTTTTTTCTCCACTGCCTTCCTGTTCTATTTTCTCTTTATTTTTCTCCGTCCGTTAATTCACTATACGTATTGTGCATTTTTAACATATTTTTTAATTTTACTACATTAGGTGTTCAACGCCACGACCTTTATTGAACACAATAGAGTAAAAGTTATTTAGTTTTCTCGAGTGTCGCCAGTTGTAAAGAACGTAAATAAAATTATAGGGCGTCGAGAATACAACGCAAAATTGAATAAATAAAGTACTAGAACGAACGAAAAAACAGTTAAAACAGATAATAATTAAGTTGGTAAAAATAAAAATTTGTGCTTGAAGTATAATTAGTAACACAATCTTTATACGGTTTTTGTTTAAAAAAATATTGTGCATTCATTAAATTTTGTTTAATCTACAAGTTAAAAGAAAAAGCTGAAAATATAAGTACAAAGTGCGAATAAATTACCGTTTCGCTTTAACTAGGTTCTGAAAGTTAAATTATTTACTTTGTTATTAGTAAGCAAAGTCTTGTTTTGAGAGAAAATTAAGTAAAGTTTCTGTAAATAACGTCGATTACGTTGTTAAGAAGGTGCTGCATCTTTAAGAAGGGTCACCGGGAAAACGCTTAGTTGTTTCTTATTTAACAATTGCAAATATCGTCTTGTAATGTGTCGACAAAGAAAATCTTGCGTCTCTTGGGGATATCTGACGATTTCAAACTTTCCCCTGTCTACGACTATGGTAGCTAAATATGTACCACTAGAGAGTTCAAACGCTCGAAATGAAGGGGTTTTCAACTAATTTTAACATAATTTGTGCGAATATCTCATAATACAAGATACTATAATAATGTAATTTGTGTTAAATTACGTGTGCTTCAATTCGCTTATTTCTTGTTAGTTCAAATTTAAGTTTGAAACTATGATACGTTGACGAATTTAATTTAATTTCTTGCGTGGCATTAAAACTTTTTAATCGAAGTCGGGTCCTCAAAATCGATTAAACTATCGAATAAACTAATTATGGAGGTAATCAATGTTGAATGGTTAAAATTTGTTCTGATCAATACAGTCGATTATGGTTGGCTATTTGTGTTATAATTAGGCTGTGATTGCTTTCGACCTCAAAATTATGTCTCGTTGTTTTCGCCTTCATTGTAGATGCAAATCAGCGAGTCAAATATATAGGGATTCGGGATGTACTTTATGGTTTGTGGCGGTTGTTGAAATGTAATCGTGATACCTACGTATATACCACATAGATTGGGGTGGTATTGAGCACAACTTTATTACTCCCTTGTTTGATTCGAACTTTACACACTCAAATAGTGAAATGGGCGAGAATATTAAATTTACCTCGCGAATTACTATTCAAAAGGTTATAACATACAAACGCTACTAATTCGTACGGGAACTTTATGACCCAACGTATTTATGTAATTGGAATTTATGGGAAAACATCAAGTATAATTGCGCAACCATATAAACAATAATTTTTTTTTAATTTAATTTCAGTTCAAAAAACCGGCGGGACCCAATTGAAACTGATAATCGATTATCCACGTGGTCTGCAGGCGCTTTTTAAACCAATGAGGTAAGAAATATTATACAATCAATTATTTAAGATGTTTGTTGTATCTGTTATAATCGTTAAAGTCTTATATTTGCACATCAGTATTCCATTTGCGTTTATGGTGACGTTTTATTACCACGAGCTTTTCGCCTTTCTGGTACGTTTTGTTTGTTTTGGCATCAATTTTTTGTGTTTTTATTGCGTTGTTCTTGTAGTTGTCGATACTTTTATTGCGATTTGAGCGGAAAATACTGTTAAAAAATTTAATGTAGAGTAGAATTTTATTGTGTCTTATTTTGATGTATTTGGTTTTAGGAAAATGTGACGTCGGAAATTTTTTAAGGAATCATCATTATTTTGGAAAAAAAGGTTTTGGTTTTAAATTCGTACATGATATTGTTTAAAGTAAACATTAACCGATTACATTTGCGAACTAAGTTTATTGATTTTTTATATAAACTTTTTATTTTAAATAGAAAATATTCAGGGTGACACGACTAGCATAAACTTTCCGTTTATCTGAAAAGTTGTCACGTTTGTAGACGTAGATTGTGAGTAAAGGTATTTAAAGTATTTTAAGAAATCTACTACGTTGGGTTATTTATTATATAGTTAAGACAAGCTTATAATTCAAAAATAGATGGAATCTGGGAAATATACAGGGTGTTTACAAAGAAGGTTTCAAATTTATGTGATTAATTGTATTTCATTAGTTATTTACGTGTGCCAAATTGATACGAAATTTAGTAGCATCTATTATGTACGATAATTTACTTAAGAAGCCAAAGAAAATAAAACCAATTTCTTTTACTAACAAGCAATACAAATATAAATTTAAAGTAAATAGTAAAAATAAAAACAATTTGATAGTTAAGCGACGTTTGACCAGTACATAACTATTTATAATTAGTACAAAAACTATAATTAAAATAATTTAAAGTATCCTTAAAGGAGGAAAAAAGTTAAATGCACGAAGTGAATTCTGGCTCAAAGTCGGAGCGTCGTGGATACAATTAATTTTCATATCTTTTATTACTCGAATTATAATAATTAGCAACTATAATAACTATAATAAGCTAGCAGATTGGTCCTATAAACAATATAATTTCTCGAATAAATGAAAACTTCGTATTTTATGTAAAGAATGGCTGCATACAATCAAAAGAACGAATTTTACTGCATTAAAATACAGTCGGTTTATTTAAAAGAAAGTGATTTGACACTTCGATTTTATAACAACTATACAATATAACTTTTTTTTATACCTCAAATAAATGAAAAGCCATTGCAGGTTCAAAATACGTTTGCTCTGTAAGACACTGACAAGAATTCAAATCTGTTTGAAACGGGATTGATGTACAATGTGAGTTAGGGAAAAAAGTGTTTCGAAATTTTATGTATTGTGAAGAGGGGACTGAAATGACCGCTGAAAATATTGAAGAATCGGATACTGGCGACGATTGTGACCGAGATCGTGACATCATACCCGAAGATGAGGCTCTTCTGAATGCGTGCAATTTATACGGCCTATTTTGAAAATCTCAAAGAATTGGAGTGTAAAAACTGTGGCGTATACTCTAGACGCCGGGTTGAATCAGAGAAAGAATTTGGATGAGTCGGTTTTGATGTAGCGTTTATTATTAGACATAGCGTGGTCGAGCTATACTAATTATAATTATGAATGGGAATGTTGTAGGTCAGCACATAGTAATTGGCGTACTATGTGCGGTGCGATATCACCTGATATCGTTGTATTATGTATCGCGCTGAAGACGGCGGCCCGGAATGAATTGGACCGAATTGATTCGAACTTCGGCCGCTCTTCACCTGGTGCTGGTGCGGTGACTACTTCGCTGGTTCTTGACATGTTGGCTTCTCGGCTGCTCTCATTATTTGGTTGTAACTGCACTGGTCTAAACTAAGTTCGTACTTTGAACGTAGGTTCAAACTGAACTGAACTGCACTCGGTTGTTGTACCTACTTTGTTTTATACATGCGAAGTAGGTTAGTGTGCTTAGTAAGAGCAAGGCCGTTAAGAAATGCTGACAGCATTTGCGTGCTTGCAATAGTATGTTTTGATTTCCGTGTATCCTACGGAATACGCGGATGTAGAATTTGTGTTGATTAGAATGGGGTTGCGATGTCAACCCCACAAAACTAAAGTTAAAGGTTGTACGCTTTTAATTAACTTTATATGTGATAACCATCATCTCGTCGTTTGGAAATCTTAGCCCCCAACTTATTATTATTTATCTGGGAATCTGTAATTGAATTTATCTACATAATTAAGTGGACTGAATTTTTTTAATTTCCAAATAATGCGTGATTGAGTACCACTTTTTACAAAATCGTTAGAAAAGTCATTATTTCTTTTGTAAAATATGCAGGGAAACTTGGAAAAACAGAACAAGCAAATATATTGAGGAATTAAAACTTGAAGCAATTCAGTATTTATTTTTTTATTTATAACATTGAATAGTTTTAAGTCATCATCAAAATTGAAATTATTAGTCAAATAATTTTTAATTTTTATGATGGCTCATGCAATTTTTTCAGTTGAAATTAGTTAAAAAGATTCAATATTGGATTATTTCAAGTCTTAGTTAATTAATAATATACAGTGTGTTAATAATATACAGTCCGTGTCAAATGGGAATTTGTTTTATTAATAGTTTTTCCGCATCAGTTTCTGCATATTGAAATGAAAATTTACTACAAAAATTTTATGCACGAGATTCGTACTATTTGTCAAATTTAATTTTTTTCCAAAAAAAAGTGAGGTTTTGAAGTGTCAATTGGGATCCACTTTCAATAAACCAAAGCTACTTGATAAACATCTTCACTCTAAAGCTTAACGAAATGGCTTAAAATGCTTAAGTTTAATATTTTCAGGTCGATAATTTTCACAAAATAACACCGTATCAAATCAATCAACGGAATCAATCTGTTCGCGATCTTCATGTTCGTGTTAAATAAAATGTTTGCAACGAGAGGAGTTTGACATATGGGAATTAAATAAATTACTTTCTGCAAAATTAGCACACAATAAAGTCATAATTTGGGTTCTTCGAGTTCAAATATTAATATACTTCTAAACTTAATTCGCACAAGGCACGTTGAAACGGTTTTTTAAAATTATACCACGTTTTGTAAGATTTGGACAAACACGAAACTCACATCAAATCGAAATTAACTCGATAAATACCTTGTGATAGTAAACCAGAAATAAACGGTTAATTTTAATTAACACCCCCTGACATACTTTCACAAAAAAATATTTAATCAGTTGGGATAAATATAAATAAGAGTTCCTAGTCACATTACATATCAAGTGAAATAAGTCATTATCATGCGACTTTCTGTCACTGTCCAAGCATAACTAATGTAATCGGCCCATAGACAAAAATTCAAAAACTTTATAAACTTTGCACCAGTTTTGTTGAGTAGACATATGTATATATTAAATTACACGTAAAAATTATAAAATAGATTTGAACACCCTGCATATTTTGTACAATTGTGTTCATTAATAGGGGGACTCAGCATCGGTACTGCTATCTCTTAAAATTGCAAAACTTACCTTCAACATTTTACAAAATTAACAACCCAAAATCGCATTCAAGTTTGGATTCAGTGACGTTTGAGCCTAAACGAGTTTTTTTAAGTAATGTAGTTGATTATTGTTTATGTCATCATTGAGTTTGCGGAAGTTGAGTGATGTGTCTGTGTTTCTTGTGGAAATCCGATCTTGTGGAATACAAAATCAGTGAGATGCGACTCCGATTTTAAATCATAGATACTACACGGAAAAACCATTAGGATTCGTAGATTTAAATTCGCATTCAGTTGACTTCAACTTTCGTCGCGTTTATCAAAGTAGTGACCTCCAAACGCGTCTTTGTGATACGACTGTGAAACTCGATTGTGCTTTTCCACTTTAGAATGAACGCTATTCCAATTCTTGTTTAATACGACGTTTTGTAAACAATACCCATCGAATTTTTACGTTTTAGTTGTTATTAAGGTTATTAACATAAAATATAAATTTAAATATTTAATTAATTAATAGATGGCAACCCTGTTTTAGAGTAAGTTAAATCAGTGGCGCCCATTTTAGTCTTTCCTTTTGGAGCTAACGTCCCCCATTACGTCAGTATTTATTTTATTACGTAACCGCCCGTCACTCTCTGTAATAATTATGTTTATCTGAACGCTACGAATGCGAGTTAGCTTACTTCTCGTACATGTACATGAATCTTCTTAAATAACTTTTACCTGTGAGTTAGAGAAGCGTAGTTTTAAGTTTTTTAAAACCTTTTGTTTTGAAAATACAGGGTGAACAAAATTTGCGATAAACGTACTCGCTATTTGTTGAAATTATTTTTTGAATTATAGTGATGCCAAAGTACACGAGATTATCAGCACCGCCTTATTATTTCTTTGATCCCGATAAATTGGAACGGTGGTTTTATCTTCAAGTGGATTTATTTCGCGTTTTTAATCATCATCTGTATTTGTCGCATTTGTTTAGATTGAGTGACGTTTGACTGTTTGGCGTATCTTTAATTGCTGGTGAAGCATTTTATCATGAGAACGCCAAGATTGGCCGACAGTACTGATGGTAATTCATTACAAGCTAGAATATAGTACCAAAAAATGTTCCAAACCATTCACTAGCGTCTTCAAGAAACAGGCATATTGAAACGAAGTGGAAGGCAAGAAAGAGCAATTGTAACGACACAAAATGTACTGGACATGATAGAAGATTCTGCTAGTTCTACCCAAATTGAAAATACTTTGTGTGAATATCTAATTGGACCGATATTTCTACTCCAAGACTTACTTGTCAGGTGTATCGCAAATTTTTTTATGAAACGTTATTTGACTTGTTGTAATACTTTCTGCACTGTAAAATGCACACTGATCATTTTCTAAATGTACGACCAAGTGAATAACAATAAGTATCTTTCAATGTATAGCGAATGAAAAAATACGCCATATTGTTTATCTAACAATTTATGCTTGCTTTTGAAGTACTGTATCTGTTGTTAGAAGGTGGACTTTCAAATTTTGGACACCCTGTACTTTAACGACGAGTATTTTAGTGTTTGGCTAATATTAATATCCAAGGAAAAAATAAATTATGAAAACAATTATTGATATGACGGTTAACCCAATATTTAAGTTAATTCATGGCTTAAATACTGGCCATGAATGTATTTTTTAATAATAAAATTTTGTTACTGTCGCAAATTTTGTTCATCCTGTATCTTCGAAACAAAGGGGTTTCTTAAAAAAATTATCATAGCACAAAATATTTTTAGAATAGACTAAGGAATATCTTTTTGACAACATATTTATAATCGTTTTGGCGCTTTTACCCGTAGCCTATGTCGAAGAGTGGGTCGTGGACAATTGTTAAAGATGTGCTTTCAAGACGAGGTTGTAGTGATTAAGCTCAAGTAGTAGGGACTTAAGATACAAAGCAAAAACTGTTAATACAAGAAACGTGTTATTTACATAGCTCTTCTTGTGCCACAAATATACTTACACACAAAATATAGATAAAATAGTAAATAATAACAATATGGTTAACAAAGGGCATGTACATAATGCAGATCGTATCACAGATAAATAGACTAACATCTGACAGAAATAATGTTTAAATAAGGGACATATCATTTACTTTAAGAATTTAATTTGAGAGCCAACAAACGTGTAATCAATTTGTCGGAGATCCATCGAGCAGAAAAATTATCACAACTTGCGCTAAATAGTAAATAATCCCGGATGTTAACGATCAATTTTGTACATAGATGCAATTATAATTATGAAAGGAATATGAAGAAATAACTTAAAAAATAGATCCACTTATTTGTCGAATATTATGTGCTGTTGGGGTTTTTCCCATCCTTCAGGTATATTCCAAATTGTTGGACGTCAACGAGCGAGAAAGATGAAGAAACGAAGAGCAAAAGCTGATATCTAAAAGTGATAAACTGCTATCAAGGTCGAAGGTCGCCTGCTAATCAGCTCCGGTGTAAGTAGATTACTACAATTTCAGCCTTATTGGTTATAACATTCCTAGGTATCGTCAGCACGATGAATAATTGAATTAAATTTCTTGTGTGGGATAATTTCACCAAGGTGGTAATTCTAAAACGATTGACAAAGTGGTGCTTGTTTTGATAAATAAATTTCTTTTAAACTTACGGCGTTCGAGAGTGCAAAGGCCAACCAAAAAAAATGCGGCTTTAAGTCACGGCGAAAGAAGCGCAGTTTGGTGGGTTTATGGTGCCATTACAATTAGAACTACAAAATTTTTTTGTTAAAGTTCACGGTTTAAAAAATACAAATGATTTAGTTAAAAATATTAAATAAAAAAAGTTTCCTCACTACGTTTTCCTGTTCCAACCTCTAGATGTTCAAAATTAGGTTTATCTAAGTTATCTATATACCATACAATTAAAGGTTAACTAATTGAAGAACAAGAGCTTGTCTTAGTGAAATTTATCAACATCATTTTAGAAAAGTTAATTAAATCTACTAAATGTTGCTACATAGTTAAGTATTTTAATGGAACTTTAAAAACCGTGAATCGATGTTAATTGAGTTTGAAGGATAAATAAAATTAAGACAATTAGTCCAGTGCATTTAGGAATTGACCCACAATTTTTGTATACATTTTTCTCTTACTACCCGTTTCAAAGGATTTTCCTCGGTTAGTTTAACTCTAAGTTTGCGCACTCCTAAAACCTACACTTTCGTCGCCATCTTGTTTTTTTTGGAATTTTTATATCTCGCGTTCTGATTATCGCATAGTCGTAAACTTGATGTCCTTGGATTCGTTTGGAGTTATATTTTCAAAAATGTTGTATGACAAAAGACTGTGCGTTTAACCGGAAAAAAGTTATTACTCTTCAAAATCGACAGAATGGCTTAAAGAAAGTTTTTTCCTCTTCGGGTCCTATCTTTTTCCAGTCTATCTGACGCTTTTTGAAACAGAATTTTATTAAAGATAAAGTAATTTTTAGTATTAAAAAATATATATCCCTATACAACCATTTCTCGCCTGTCAATCGACTCGCAAAGTTGCTATGTTTCGGGCGAGATTTCGAAATACGCTGAATAGCGCTCGCGCTCCGCGTTGAATTTCGTTGTAATACGACTTGTCTCCCGTTCATTTATTGAAATTATGGAGTTGACGTCTTAACCCCATCGCAATCAACACAAATTCTACATCCGCATATTACGCAGGAAACGTGGAAATTAAAGAAACGATTGCAAGTAAGCAAACGCGGTCAGCATTTCTTAACGACCTTGCTTACAAAGCAAACTAACCTACTTCGCACGTATAAAACGAAGTAGGTACGATAACAGAAATCAGTTCATCAGTTTATCAGTTCAGTACAATACAGTCACACCCGAATAATGAGTACAGTTGAGAAGTCAATAAGAAGTAGTTACAGCTACAGCACCAGTTGAAGATCGGCCCGAAGTTCGAATCCATCGGTCCAATTCAACCTGGCCCGCGATCTTCATCGCGATATGTGATACCACGGTATCAGGTATCACCACGCCGCATATAGTACGCCAATTACTATGTGCTAACCTACACTGCTTTCATTCATAATTGTAAATAGTGCAGCTCGATCACGGTATGTGTAATAATAAACGCTACTAAAATCCGACTTGAGTGTGAATTCTTTCTTTGGTTTAACCCGGCGTCTACAGTATACACCCTAAACGCCACAGTGGTGACCCCCGACGTCATCAAATCAGAGGAAGACAAACATTCGACGAGGAGCAACACGGCAACAACATCAGGTATAATCGCAAATTTTTTTTATACCTACGCTACGACATGAACGACATGAACGGGAAAACGACCTCTACTGGGCCCGCTACCACTCACTGCCGCCCCAACCGCCGCCCACAACACGCCCGTCAACGACAACACGTACGCCACATCACGCCTGCCATAACGACACCCGCCACCACAACACGTGCCATCGCTGCGTCCGCCATGGACATCGTCGGCATCGACATTCTTCTCACGCATTCCATGATGTAACGCACATCAACTTGGGCGATCACAAACGAAGACGTTTCATCAACACCATCACCCAAGAAAACCACGCTAAGATGAAACGCAACGACCGCTGCAACAACCACAAACGCCATGACCACTGCAACAACCACGAACGCCACGACCGCTGCAACAACTACAAACGCCACGACCGCTGCAACACCCGCAACCGAACGACTGCTGCAATGACAACAAACGCCACGACCGCTGTTTGAGAGAAACAAACGATCACGACGTGCACTACGTCTCAGCGACATAGCCGTTGACGGTCAACTGCACTTACACACACATCACGGAACCCGTTGGCCCAAGTCTTTGACGTACATTCGGGCCGGAGCCGCATGCTTGCCCACATACGTCACGAAGCTTTGACGCCTGGTTCTGACGTCCAATCGCCGCACCATACAGGACGCGCAGAACAACGAGCTCGCGCACACAAGCTGTCGAATACAGCACACATAAAGCACAAATTTTTTTTTGGAGCAGCAACAGCAACAAAACGAAAAGCAGCATCGACAAACCCTTCAATCGCAGCTTCTGCAACAGCGCTAACGATAGCGCACCAAACGCACGTATATATCAGTACAGTACAGTCACAACCGAATAATGAGTACAGTTGAGAAGTCAACAAGTCAAGAATCAGTCAAGTAGTTACAGCTACAGCACCAGTTGAAGATCGGCCCGAAGTTCGAATCCATCGGTCCAATTCAACCCGACACGCAATCTTTATCGCGACATGTGATACCACGGTATGAGGTATCACCACGCCGCATATAGTACGCCAATTACTATGTGCTGACCTACACCGCTTTCATTCATAATTGTAAGTAGTGCAGCTCGATCACGGTATGTGTAATAATGAACGCTACTAAAACCTGACTCGAGTGTGAATTATTTCTCTGGTTCAACTCGGCGTCTAGAGTATACATTCTAAACGCCACAGTCGGGGTCACCACATTCAACTTCGGGCCGATCTTCAACTGGTGCTGCAGCTGTAACTACTTGACTGATTATGACTGTCGACTGTACTCGTACTGGACTGAACTCTACTTATGGCGAACTGATTTCTGTTATTGTACCTACTTCGTTTTATACGTGCGAAGTAGGTTAGTTAACTTAGTAAGCAAGGTCGTTAAGAAATGCTGACCGCGTTTGCTTACTTGCAATCGTTTTTTTGATTTCCACGTAATATGCTGATGTAGAATTTGTGTTGATTGCGATGGGGTTGAGCATAAAATAAACGATTGTTATGCATGATACATTGCTTAAATATACCTATTTGTTCAATAAAAATTTTGTTGGAGTGGATTTTTATTTAAAAATGAACATTACGATGGGTTTAATGATGACTTTATTCTTTCCAAATATTATTCAAATACACTATTGCTATTTGTTATTAATTTATTGGTACTGTAAGAAATTTCTTTTTTGAACGTAGAACTGTGTTTATATTGAAACAATTAATATTTTAACAGGTTTTACCTTTATGAAGTATCGGTATCGCTGATGACGATAGCTTAGCTATTGAAACACGTGTCGGAGTAAAGTTTTTTTCGTGCAGTTTTTGGTGTTTTCTGTTTGTTAAATAGACGCTGCAGTTTAGTGTTCTATTCCTTTGATCTTTATGAAAAAAATTTTTTCGGTTTTTTTTAACTCAATTCCGTACCATTCTTGAGGTTTAGTATACGTTGCGTTTTTTTTTCATGTGGTTTCTTCGATAGACCTACTCCACAGTTTTCATTTTTTCTTTAGTGAATTTTTCACCCTACTATGATGTTGATAGCCATCGTCATTTTCATTCTCACTTATCACAGGTGATTGACTTGCGTTTCGTTTTAATTGATCTTGGTAAAGGTACCATCGTTGTAAGTTTGTTATCAACTTCGCCGTCTTTGTTATTCGAGCCCTCTACATATTCTTTTGCGGCTGTGCAGGTTTCTCAACAGCAAATTTTGCACAAAACAGAACATTCCAAACCTACTTTTCGCTATCCACAAGCCCTGCTACAGTTGGTTGTAAATCCACAGAATACAAAGTTCAGAAGTATGCGTGGTATCGGTTGTGATTGGTTCCAAGTGCATTTATCTCTGCACCGAGTAACTTTTGCACTTGATGATATGTTCAAAGGGAATGGTTCCTCGCTGCTGAGTTTGTGGGAGGTAAACTCGATAAGTCAGTTTTGGTTTTCAGGTCAGGTTGCGAAAACGAGCAGCGAGACAACATTTCCTTCGAACATCTCATCAAGTGGATCGGTGCAGAGAAAAATGCATTTGTAGCTAATCACAACCGATCAGGAATCGAAACCACGCAAAGTTCTGGACATTGTATCTTATGGATGTATAACCAACTGTAGCAGAGTTTGTGGATGTCGAAAAGCAGGTTTGAAATGTTCTGTTTTGCGCAAGACTTGCCGTGGGGAAACCTGCGCGACCGTGAAAGAAGATGTAGTTGATTCGAATGACGAAGTTGATAACGAACTTACAACGATGGCACCTTTACGAAGATCAACCGCTTCATTGAAACAAAAAGCAAGCCAACCGCCTGTGATAAGTAAGAATGAAGATGATGGCTATTAATATCATGACAAAGTGAGAAATTCACTAAAGAAAAAGTGAAAACTGTGGAATAGGCCGATCGGGGAAACCACATGAAAAAAAAACACGCCGTGAACTTAACCTCAAGGGTGGTGCGGAATTGAAAAAAAAATTCTGCATAAAGGTAAAATCTGTTGAAATATTAATTGTTTCACTATAAACACGCGTTCAAAAATGAAATTTCTTACTGTACCAATAAATTAGTAACAAATAGCAATAGTGTAATTGAATAATGTTGGAAAGAATAAAATCATCATTAAACCCATCGAAATGTTCATTTTTTAAATGAAAATCCACTTCAACAAAATTTCTATTGACCAAATAGGTATATTTAAACAATGTTTATTTTAATAAATGAACGGGAGACAAGTCGTATTACGAAGAAATGCAGCGCGGACTGCGAGCATCATTCAGCGAATTTCGAAATTCCGCACGAAACATAGCAACTTTGCGCGTCGATTGACGAGCCAGAAATATTGGTAAAAAAAACTTTTTTAAAGTTGTTCTTTCGACTTTGAAGAGCAATAACTTTTTTTTCGTTAAACGCACAGTTTTTTGTAATACTAGACAAAGCCAGCATGCTACGCATGCGTTAAGTCACAAAATTAAATTAGCTTCTAAAGAGCAGACAGTCATGAACAATAATTAGCACTTACATTAACATTCATCAGTTGAGTAATCAATATGAATGCAGAGTATGTACTCCATGTGAATTCGTACAAATGAGTCGAGAGTATTCGGGTGTGCGCTCGCAACGAATCGAGAGTAGGTGAGGACGCACAAACGACATAACATATTAATATAGAAGATATGGATGTAGTCCGAATACAAATTATTTATTAAAAAAATATTTAGAAGCGGATTTATTGGCTCGACCGCTTTAACGTAATACAACAAAGTTTATTTAGGTGAAATTGACTGTTTGGTTCGCATAACACTCGCAGTTACGCGTGTGTGAGTCATCAAGTTCGTGCATACGAAGATTTTTTTGGGTGAAATTGAATCCTCTACAGTTAAACCATTCGAAAATTTGCAAAATTACGAATATTTTGATTTTTATTCGTGTTTTTACGTAATATGGTTCCGGAGTTATAAAAATTACAGTATTCGTATAACAATGTAAAATTCCTTAAAAAAAATTTTTAAAATGATAAATTTTTTAAACATTATGTGATAGGGTCATAAAAGGAACGTTTTTTTTAAATAAATTTTTTTTATCTGTTATAATTTAGAAATTATGGCCGTTTTAGTTTTCGAATGAAATTTTGTCGGAAACGTTTTTCGCTTATAACTTTTGAAAACACGCGAGGTCTAACAAAACTGAAACGGCCAAAAATTTTATTTCTTTATCCGCGTATGATGCTTTTTGAATTTTGAAAATCGGTCCGTAAATAAGCGAGTTGTGGTCAACTTACGGCTCAATTTGTTTGAAATTTTTTGACTGTTTTTAACATTTTTTTAACCTCGAAGATGCCCTCGTACAAAAAAATCTAAATCGAAAAATAAAGACACATCTTTCGTAAACTCGAAACTTTTTCGAAACGAAAATATCTTAAGCCGTTCTAATGTGAGACGAATTTGAAAAAAGGTTGATTTTCGTATAGATTTGAAAATGAATCGAGAGTAGGTGTGCGTTCACACTAACGACATAACATATTAATATAAGATAACACTGTTGAAAGTATAACTCAAAACGAATCCAAGGACACTAAGTTTATCATTATGCGATAATTAGAACGCGAAAATTCCAAAAAAGAACTACCGAACCTAAGATGACGGAGAAAGGGTTGGTTTTAGGGTTGCGCAAACTTAGGATTAAACTCACCGAGGAAAACCCTTTCGATTGGAGTGTAAGAGAAAAAATGTATACAAAAATGGTGGGTCACACCTATAAAAATTTCCTAAATGCACTGAACTAAATACGAATATTTATGTGTCTTTATTTGTACTAATTATGCAATTATATGATTATATAATTTTTATATAGGAAAGAATGAATTTTCACAAAAACGAAATACTCCAAATTGTTTAATATTTGTATATTTAGGCAATTAGTTGATATTGTAAATAATTCTGAATTTTTAACGTTTTTTTTAAATTCCTAGTATAATAAAAAAGCATATAACGTACGTACATAAGAGCTTTTCAACAACTTGCGTTTTTAAGAGCACTCGCCTACGGCTCGTGCTATTAAACTCGGCACGCGTGCTTGAAATGCACTCCATACACTTGCATTATAATATATGATTTTTGTGAAGTAAGATGCATATAAAGCGGTAAAATCTTGACGGAGAGCAGATAACATTTTTTCGATAGAAGAGGATCAAAAGATAATCAATGTTTCTATTTTGGCAATTGATCGTCGAATGAACGTTATTTTGTTTAAATGGTGCTCTATGTAATGATTTGAAAGCGTTTAAATTTTTATTTGTGGTTGTTGTGTTTTCTTTTTTAAATTTAAATTTTAAATCACAAAACTACATATTAAACTATAAACCCTAATTGTAATATCTTACTTAGTAGTTATTTAGGATGGTGATACAATAGATACTGATTAAGTGTATCATCTCTCAGGGTTGAAAGCCGTAATGCCAATTTACTTGCCCACAAATAATATCTTGTGGGTAACCAATTTTTATTCACAGCACGGAAGCGTAAGGATTTACAGATTGCACGTAGTAACTACTATATCCTAGCAAATATGCAGTACAATTTCTTTTTAAGATACTTCAGGGAACGAGTCGCTTATTAATTCAGAGATTTTCGTGCAAATTTAATAATTATTGCTTTCACGTTAATTCCTCCCTTTGTAAACGAAACGTTTTGTAAACAACTTTGGCGATTACGTTATTTATGAATAAATTTGTGGTATTATACATGGAAAGAAATCAGGTTAAACCGTCCGATATAATCCCGGTAAAATCACAACGTCCAAATAACACTTCGGCTTGGTGTTATCGTTTAATCCTGGTGTGTCACTTATACCTAATTATTTCTGACCAGCACTAATAGCTTTTCAGCCATTTAAACCAATACTACTAAGTCTTTAATTCAATTATACTTCGTCTACGTGTAATGGCATTAAACTACCCTTACGGTTGTCGACAAAATAATAAAATCAATTTAACAAGATTATCTTTACTTTATTTGCGGTACCAGGATTGGAAAGTTGTCATTCTCTTTTATTTTCTTTGTAGTAATAGAATTGAGTACAGCAAGGCTTCGGCCGTCGGAGGACAACCGGGGACGTAAATATCTACAGGTATTATGCGGTTACAGCCTCTAAATAAAAAAATTAACTACTGAATTAAAATAAAAATAACTAGCACCTGACTACAGAATACGAATAATGATAATAACCACCTCCGTTTGCACAACTACCCATCGATATTACCCATTTTGGATCGGGCATGGAATCGTAAACTTTTCTTAAGGCGGGCGCCATTTTATTTGTTACGGTGCCGGCTACAATTATTAAGTCGGTTTGTCTTGGAGATGCACGAAATACGGTGCCAAATCTACAATGAAGTAATAATAACATGAGACAATCCCTGACAAAGTTTTAATTATTCTTATTCTTTAGTATTAGAATGCTTTATATTCATATACACGAGTGTACATTTACTGTAAAATGTACACTAGCGATTATAAAAATTGAGACAACGCATCTATTATAGGTGCAAAAAAGTCTTCCGGTTTCCTTTCGAGCCTTGTTTCTTTGTTGTCAAAACGTAAACAATTTAACAGAAACAAAAATCCACTAACACTCATCGTAGCTTTGTATAAAGTTCCTGACAGAACTTGGTTGAACACTTGTTTCGCATTCAAGTGGTTATTTTTCATCGCAGCTGAAAATATTAGCAACCCAATAAGAGCTATAACTTCCTGCTGGTTTGTTTCTGACACAGTCAAATCTTGTTTCTTGTATTTTTGTGCTCTCAAATGCATTTCACAATTTGAATGTTCTACAGTCGCTACCACAATTTCGTTATTTATGAAAATACAAAAACAAAAACAAAACAGTTCCTAGTGTACCGAAAAGAAAATTAACTAATTTTTGTCTACAAACCCTTTTGCTCGACCTCGTAGATGTTGTTGCAGCCCCTTTATGGCCGTTTTTACCTTTCAACCTTGTGTTGGCTGGAAAAATAATCCCTTCTTGCCGCTTACGCAATTGTACGAGAGTTATTGACATCGACGTCATCACAGTTATTTTTGGGTATCAAAATAGTTCTACTATCGGACAAAGAGGCAGACAAGCCTCCGAGGGCTAGGATAGAGTTCAGAATCAACTCAAGACGCTGCCTAGGAAGAGAACGCAGGATTTGGATGCCGACACCATCCGGCCTGCAAGCCGAAGTGGTGGTGGTCTTCAACGCTTAATCTATATCCGCGCTGGTTAGAGTCATCCACTCACCTGCCACACTACTGTTATAATCACCGATAGGTTTGGTATTCGGGCTTTCAGGGATCTTAAAGATTCCCTTGTAAGTCCTTTCTACCTCAGCCATTGCGGGGTGCGTGTCGACCGGGTGGATGGAGATGTCATCCATTATGCAGGTTGTGAGCCGAGGGCGGTCCCTGGCGTACAGGCGTTGAACCTTCTGGTACTGCTCCACTTGGTCGTATGTTCTAAAATGTACACGCTTGGGTGGTGGGTAATTCGCTTTACCCCTTCACCTGCGCAGACCCCTAACTCTTTCAGGCTGGACTTAACGGCAATCTCCAGTTATACAACGTCAACAGTAGTTTTCCTGGGGTGGACCGAACAGAGCCAGATCTGGCTCTATCCAGCCGTACCAACCATTTCTCATCCGGGAAATATGTTGACAGACCGGATCAGCTCTTCGGATAGATGAAGAGCACTCTGTGTCTCCAACGGGATGGGCAGTCGGCATTCCGGTTCCAGGGCCAGAATGGAGGGTTGGTCGTACACCCCGTGGCTTTGCCAGAATCAGCGCCAGAGGCCTGTCTTCTGGCGGCCCGGGTCATATATTTGGCCTTGCCGACCTTGGGGTCAGGGTACTGTAGCCACATTATTCTGCGCCTTTTCGGGGTAGATCGTTGACGATCCGTCCTTATCGGCTTACTCTGGCAACCTAAAAGTCCGGGTAACGAACCATCCTCAACCACACGTGGCGAGGGTGCCAAGAGATTTGCCACATCCACGTTCTCATACAACAGAAATACTCGTTTAATCTGTTCCTCGAGCGTCGTCGTAGCCAACTCCCAGAGAATGGTCTGGTAATTCTGCTGGAGTATTTGAGATTTGATTGCTTGTTTTGTCCTGCTAGGAAAGAGAGGGACTAGATGGTCGTTGATGTGTCGACCAGTAAACCTGGACTCTTCTAGAACCATGCGTATGAGATCCTCGTCCTTCCACCTGGTTGGATCCCTAACGGGTTGTGTCGCCTGACACTTTAAGTCACGGTTATACTCTAGTGGGTGGGCCAGTCTCATGTGTTGACGCATACCGGCATTGGTATCGAACTGTCGATTGCAGACAGGACGGGACGTATCAGGTACTGAGGACCCTTGCACCGTGTCATGCTGCCTTGTGCCAACCTCGGTGTTGAAGGCACACATCTGACCATTATCGAATTTAACGGGTATGGGTTAGACAAAGGTGGATGTTGATATTATCACAACACCCGAACAAATACAAATGGGTTTAGTTGCTCTTTCTTGTCTTAGAAAAGCCTGTTTAGCTTAGGAAACAGCAGAAGCAGGACTAAAAATCGTTGCCAATCTCAGCATTTCTGTAGCGCAATTTTTCCCCGTTTTAACTTTAAAAATTCAACAAAACAATTTTTTACGTTTCCAAAGGTAGCCCCTTGGCAGGATCTACTCGGTCGCTGCAAAATGACGTCCCTGCAGAATCAACTCGACTGCAGCTAAAGAGCGTCATAGTTACTTTTTTTTATTTTAGATTGTTATAGTTATTAATTTCTTCAGTCGCCATTTCAGTTTCAACAATGTTTCCATCTAATTGTACTCTTTCCTGAACGTCTTCCGATTCACTGTTTATATTGTCACTAGAATGTGTTTCTCCTCTAAAAGATCCTCTAACTCACTGTTACTACTTTCAACGGTTTTCTCTTCTACGTCATTATCTTCTTCATTCATTATCTTGTTAATTTCTTCCATTATTTCAGCATCTGTCAGTGACCTAGTACGACTACACCAAGCCATCTTCAAAGACTATGAAAATATAGAAATTATTATATGACTTAGAAAAGTCATAACATCGCTCTGAGATTATTCGTTGCTTTTAAAACTGTGTAAATAAAATCCAAAACAACGAACTCCCGATTATCCGCAATTGGGGAGCAACCATAGATAATCCGAAATAAGGCAAAAAACATGACGCTCAACATGAAAATGGGGAGGATCGCAAATGGATAATCCGCTCGTGGATAGTAGGAAGTCTTACTGTAGTTTTTATGTGAAAGAATGACTTAACTATAAAATAATTAACCAACACTAAGTTTGTACCAGACATTCGTCAAATTGACTACGCCAAGGTTAAAACATAAAATCTGTAAATTTGGGAAAATTAATTTTTACACTAGTACATCCGACTAACAGACACAGTCAGCTACTGACCGTTTGGGCAAGCTCGAGCATTGTAGCGTGCTTAAAGGAAATCGCCCGTCTTAAATTTTACGATAGTCTGGCGTTCTAGGGTTAATAAAGTAAACAATTAAATTTAAAAAAAAAATAATTGAAAACTATAGTTGAGATGAAAAAACTACGAATTTTTTACATCATTACACTTGTATATGAGAAATATAATGTTAATCACACGCTTTCTTCTAAATGTTGGTCATGCCAACGAGCACACAAGTTATATTCTCCCCAACAGTTGCAACTGGTTACAGAAAAAATATGTACCGTGGTCCTACGGAAAAGTAGACATAGGCATTTACTATGTCAAATTAAAATTCGAACACAATATTATGTTGGGTAGATAAAATAAAACAACTTAATGTCATAATAACAAGTTTTCAAAGCATATTTTATTAAAAAATCAATAAAATAAGTTATTTTTTGAAAATATTTATTTATTAACCCAATTGATTTATGTGTTGCCTAGTGATGTTTTGCGTTTTATAACTAGGGTTCGATTCCGATTGTAGTATTTTTTTAAATAACTTTATCATCATTACAGTTTTACAACTTTGAGAAGTGAATTTAACATATTGAAAAAAGATTAAACTCATTTTATAAAAATTGTATTAATCATAACATCGATAATAATTTTATTAATAAAAAAAATTACGTCAATCGGGATCGAACATGGATTTTTTCACGTAAATGATTTTACTGTTTTTTTTTTTGTTAAAATACGCTTTAAACTCTTACATTACCACATAAATTTGTTCTCATTTATCTATCTAAGAAAATATGTTACTATATTGTGCTTAAATTATGCATTAATTTTGAATTTAACATGCTGTTAATTGGGCTTAAACTTCATTATATTGACTGGAAATAATTAATGTACTCCTTTTTTCTCTCTTAGTATAACAGGCGATAAGATAATAACTAGTATACACCAGCATCCTCCCCATGTTTTTTTTTATTTTACATTCTACATCAATGTTAAAAAAATTTTAAACAGAAATTGTGTAAAAAAAACATTGTCGATTCAAACACTTACTCTCATTGTATTGTAGTGCTTTTTCTACCTGTTTTTGTTGCTAAAAAATAGTCGGGGGGACGGACACTATCAGATAATAAGGTATATGATCAGAAAATAACATGAACAAAATTTTAATTTGTCCTTCCCCTCTTTAAGATGTTCAACGTCAATTCCTCAGATAACTGGTAATGGTGTGGGTTCGAGCAATATAATTAATTAAATGAGGAACCACCGCCGCAACTATAAACTGAAATTAACCACTCGTAGTTGTTATTAATAAAGCGGAAGCACCTTAAACTAAGACAAAATTAGAAATGTACTTATGCTTCCTCGGAAATTTAATGAATTGAATTCGTGCAGCTAAAAGTTATTCGTATAATTCGGACTATTTGTTGTTGAAGCTAAAAACTTAAAAGGGACTAACGTTGTAGGTTTTGTATTTCTCTTTTTTATCGGTTGTTCAATCGGATTATAGCGTTTAAACGAAACTTTATAGGAACTAGAAAAATCTATAGAACGTCAGCAGGAGGTGCGTGAAAACAGCAAAACCTGCACTAAGGGTGGCCGTACACGGACTGCTTCAAGCAGTTGAGACCGACTGCTTAAAGCCGCGACCGCGCGGTGAACTATAGTCATTCATTCGCTGCCGTACACGACTGCTCGAGCAGTCGCGACCGCTCAAGCCGTCAACTGCATGATGAAATTCCATCGTGCCGTCGACCGCTCGCGAGCGGTTGCGAGGCATACACCGACTGCTCGAGCCGTTGACTGCGCTAGAGCAGTTGACAGCTCTACCTCCCCCGCGTCTTGTCTCATTTGCCGACTGTTGTTTGAACATGGAGGGCGTGTGCGATAGTGATGCGCTTATTAGTGCAATTAAAACGTAAGAACTTATTTGGAACTATAAACTTAAGGAACACAGCGACAAAATAAAGAAGAACAATGCATGGGCAATTATTTGCGCCCAAGTAATTGAGAACTTTGATGAAAAACCAGCTCAAGAAAAATCAAATCGGTAAGTAAAAAGTCAGTCATTTTACACACATTTATTAAGTTTATGTCATATTATAAAGTCACACACATATTTATTGATTTATATCATATTCCATTGCCAATCTAGTTTGCCTTCTTCGCTCACAAAGTAATTAGCAAATTCTTCACGGATTGTTGTTAACATAGGTCCACCTGGACGAACTTGCTGGGTTGAATGTATTATAGAATGAGGAAGACCCTCAAACGTATCCTCAAATTTATTTCCATCTCGTTGTTTTACGTAGTTGTGAAGAACACACGATGATTTTACTATATCCACTGCGAAATCAACATTGACGTTAAGTGGTCTATGAAAGATCCGCCATTTATTAGCTAATATGCCAAACGTGCATTCAATATATCGCCTCGCACGTGATAACCGATAGTTAAAAATTAATTTTTTCTCTGGTAAATTCTTGCCACCATATGGACGCATCAAATTTTCCTGCAAGCTAAACGCTTCATCCCCAATAAACACATTCGGTAATAAAGGTCCATTTTGTGATATTGCAGAAGGTGGAGGTATATTTAACTTTTTTTCTTGTAACATTTTATATAGACAACTCTCTTCGAAAATAGTCGAGTCAGCGTGCCTTCCAT
Organism: Abscondita cerata; assembly: GCA_030710515.1. NCBI lineage: Eukaryota > Metazoa > Arthropoda > Insecta > Coleoptera > Lampyridae > Abscondita > Abscondita cerata. The sequence continues at coordinate 102,287 of JALBCR010001521.1, read as the reverse complement.
ATGAGCCTATGTCCACGAAAGTGAACATATAATTACTATCACATACTGCTAGAAGTATTATCGAAAAATAATTTTTATAGTTATAATATGACGATCCACTTTGCGCGGGTTGTATTATTCTAATATGTTTGCCATCAACGGCACCGAGGCAGTTCGGAAACTTAGCATTTTTTGAAACCATTTATTATGTCTTTCCATTTATCTTCAGTTAGTTGTTCCATACACATATCCTTCATATGTATCCATATATTTCTGCAAACATCCTCACTATCTTACCTATTGTTGTTGATGCTATTCTAAAACTATATTGCAAATCCATAAATGTACATCCAGTTGCCAAATACCTGTAAAAACATATTTATAAATCAATCAATTATACTAACTTATATTTTTTTGTTGTTACAGCCATGTTAATACAGAAAAATGGAAAACATTAAGAGATGGGTACACCAGATATGCTAAAAAAATTAAACCAAAGAGTGGTTCAGCAGCCCTCAACATTCGGCCATATGCATATTATCAGCAGATGTCTTTTGTAAAGGCAATAATAGAAGATAGACCCGACAAAACAAATAGTTTACAAGAAAGTGAGCACACTGAAATTACGTCCGAAGAAAGCGAAAATCGTCCAAATAAAATACCCAAAGAAAGAAACAAAGAAAATTAACTACTACAATGACAGATGAGAACGTCTTAATTGAAAAATTATCCAAACGTTTCGATGAAAAATCGCAGAATTCGCGCATTGATAATGAAGATGAAGATAAATTGTTTTTACTATCATTAGTTGGCGAATTCAAAAAAATTAATGAGCATTATAAATTAGATGCTAAGACCGAAATACTTAACGTAGTGAAATACTTTAAAGGGATGACAAATCACACATATCCTTCGAGTTATGGTGACAGGGGATATTCATCGTTTAATGATTATCGTGGACAATGGGGTTATAATACTGGCCCCTCTACCTCTACATCAGTGCCTGGCCCCTCTAGATCAGCAACCAGCCCTCTACATCAATGGCTGATAACCAAAATTCTCAATTTGAAGACCTTTCATCATGTTCTGTAATGTCCGATGATGTAATTTCCAATATTTTTAATGAATAAAAATTGTAATAATTACTATATATTTTCTTACCTCAATGTTACTGCTAGTCTTTCTTCAGGTTGGATACTTCTCCTCATAATTGTGTCTTCACGTTTAATTTGAGACTTTAGTATATTATACAATTCATCAAACGAAGACATTGACATTCTAAAATAGTTGAAAAATTTTTCTTCATCACTTCTAAGTTCCATAAACAAATGATGGAATTGTCCATGTTGTTCTCTTAATTGCAAAATTGATGAACCCAAAATTTTCTCTTTTGACGTCGCCGCCGTCGTCTCCGCCTGAGCAGAAGCAGCAAAAGCAGTGCTTCCTCGTCAGAATCCATGCCTCGACACTGTTGATTTTCTACCACGGGTGAAAATCAACTGCTCAGCAGTTAGGTAGCGTAGCTCGAGCAGTCAACAACCGACAGCTCAAGCAGTCGACGCAGACCGCTCGAGCGGTCCGTGTATTTCGCACAGCCGCTAACTGCTCGAGCAGTCCGTGTACGGCCACCTTAAGTCGTTTATTTACCAAACCTTAGACTAAATTATACCTGATTTCTTAATTGCTGATATTCATTGATTTATTAGCGTACCTTCAAAGAAAGATTCTACGATGACTGATGAAACTTGCAACTATTAGGAGTTGGCTTAATGTACGGTAGAAATAGAAAAAGAAAAGACCAAAGAGCAATTTAATAGTGAAGCCTGGCCTTTCGACAAGCAATTACCTTGACAGATATCTAACGTGACAGTTGTAAATACCTGTGGCGTGTTATGCTTTCAGTGAAATAAAATAGAAATTGAACTTATCGTAAGAAAAATAAGTTTTATTTATTTACAAAATCATCGTCGCCTTATGAATGATAATTTTAAACTAATCTGTTATTCTAATATTTGGTATATAGTATTATTTCCCCTACAAGAATGTAATGGTCAATTAATTGTAAACTATTTATAATTTTTTGTCGGTTTTTGTTTCTTCTTCTTATGGTGCCGTCTCTCTTGGAAGGTTGGCTATCATCATGCATATTTGGGTCTTGTTCATTGCGGCTCTGAAGAGCTGGATAGATGTACAATTAAACCACTCCCGTAGGTTCCTGACCCATGACATTCTTCTTCTTCCAATGCTTCTTCTACAAGTTATTTTACCTGGCACGATCAGTTGTAGCAATCGATATATTTGTCCTTTCATAATGTGTCCCAGGTATTTCAATTTTCCTATCTTAATCGTGCTCATTATTTCTGTTTTATTCTTCTCAGCACTTCTTTATTAGTTATCCTTTTAGTCCAAGATATTTTTAGTATTCTTCGATATAACGACATTACAAAAGCCTACGCATAATAAAACTGATAATATGTAGCAACGCAGCATCTGCACTTTGAGCTCAATGTTTATTTCTTTGATTGAGAATTTGTGGCGTTTAGGGTGTATTACTATAGACGCCGGGTTGAATCAGAGAAAGAACTTGGACGAGTCGGTTTTAGTGTAGCGTTTATTATTAGACATAGCGTGATCGAGCTATACTAATCATAATTATGAATGGAAACGTTGTAGGTCAGCACATAGTAATTTGCGTACTATGTGCGGTGCGATGTCACCTGATATCGTGGTATTATGTGTCGTGCTGAAGACGGCGGCCCGGAATGAATTGGACCATTTGATTCGAACTTCGGCCGGTCTTCATCCGGTGCTACTGACGTGACTACTTGGATGGTTCTGGACTTGTTGTTACTACATACGTAATACGCGGATGTAGGGTTGATTAGAATGGGGTTGCGATGTCAACCCCACAAATTGTTTCATTCTCATAAAGGTTGTCCTGGCATTCTCTATTCTGCTTCGAATTTTCATTGAACAATCATCTGTCTTGTTTACCCATTTACTTAAACATTTGTACTTTTGTATTCTCTTAATACTGACGTTTTCAACTATTAGCTTTGGGGTGGCTGTTTGTTTTTTTGTTATTAGCATGAACTTCGTTTTTTAGGTTCATCTTCAGTTCATATTGCTGGCTGACCCTGTTTACATTCTCTATTCTTCTAGAAAGTTCTCGACCAACAGTATAGTGTCGTCAGCATATCTGGGTGTTCCATTTATTATGATTCCAGCCTTTTCTTTCTCTAGTGCTTCTTCTTTAGTTGAGGTTGGGGAGTCATGTTTTAAATTCACTGTCCTACCTTAGGCTTAGAGTATTGCGTCGTCACCATCTGCTATCCAACAACGCTTTGACTAAATTTGACAACATTGTAGCAGAAAAAACTGATAAAAATTAAATCATCCACCAAGTTTTTTGGTTCAGTAATTCACTTGCTTGTTTTAATTAACTAGTCTATAAACGGTAGCACAATTATCCAAAACAGCGTCGAGACTCGACTCATAATAATCGTACATCAATTAAAATTAAAATAATTAAGGCGCCACTTAATTTTATATGACAATTGAATGTAGAGTTCGAACAGGACTAAAAAAAAAATCATTTCTAAAAAGCATCAGAAAAACTCATATAATTGATTTAAAAATCTTCGTCGCGATTTTATGTTTAAAAATTCGCAAAAAGCAGTAACTAAACGCATATATGTAATATATTAACCACGAAATCAAGTCCATTGGTTAAAGCTAATGCAATTGTTACACTTAATTGTGTGTTTAAATTAAATTTGGAGAGTTTGGTACCTTGATATATTGACTTTTGCTAAGTAGGTACAGAATATAAGTTCGTAAGTAAGTAAGCCTTTGGAATAGGTAGTCCGTTGAATTATTTATTTATTTCTTTTCGGCAGCTGTATCAGTGACGTCCAATGTTATCAAAGAAATTATTGACCTCTTAACCTGTCGAAGCCTGGTATAACGTCAAACCACATTACGCCAAAAATGTGAAGTATTTATTCGATCCGAATTCGTACGTAAACTCGATAATCCAAATTCTACTATGTTAATTAAACAAAAAAGTAAGAAAACATGTATTACGAATCTTTCAGAATTGACGGCAAATGTAACTCTAGCGCTGACTTAGAAACAGAACGGTGAATTAGAAACTGAAAGGTGAATTAAAAGTAACAAAGAAAACATACCAACTGAAAAACACCTGTCTCAAAAATTTTTATTTGTTTTTTTCTAATTCAAACGCAGTATCTTGAGATTATTTGAAGTGTGCAAAAAAGGATATTTATTAGTTGAATTAAATTTTTAAAAGAAATTCAACTTACATAGAAACAAAAAGAATGAAATATATTCTGGAGAATAGTCTTTTTGCATTGTTAATGCAATCGTCTTCAGTTTTTTAGTTTATGTTCAGAGTCAAAGAAAAAATTATTTTGTACACAATATGTATGAACTTAATTATTTTTAGACTTTGTAAATTTTTGCGGAAAAGTGTTCTTCATTTGTCATGCCTATGCTTGCTTTTTATTTTCCCCCAGTCAGTACCAATTGGAATAAGTGGTTATGATTCTGCAGTCGGTTCTGTTATATTATGAAGATACATCAGAAAAGCCAATTGGGTACGATAATGTTTATTTAAGCTCGCATCTGAATCTCTTCCTGATACTTATACTGACATCTGAACTAGCTGCAGAGATACTTCATGATGTCAATACAGACTAGATGGAAGGTAGATTCTACTAGTAGATCGTGTGCTATTTTTTAAATTTGTTTTCTCTCTTGGAATTGTATGAGAACTAAACGAAAAAATGTTCAATCACATGGGTGACATTAGCATTAAACGTCATAGTCTAAAACTTTCGGTAAACCCACTAAAATCCAAAATTGAAACACGCGTCGTTTCAAACCAACAATTTGAAAAACATAAAATGAAACATGTTTAAGACTAGCAGCTAAGTCAATCAAAAAATATCACTGTGTGTTGGGCGTTTTAATTCCAACATCGGTTATCTACCCAATTAAACTGAAGTTGAGAGGAAAGTGCTAAACAATCAAGGCAAACAATCACCAAAGCAAATTTATGTATTCATGTCAAAAAAGTAGCTGCGCCCTTGCATTAAATCTGACCGGAAGAACAATTATCGGCTAGATGATGAATTACCGACCGAGAACAACCTTCGCACTCACTGGAAGGGGTGAGCGCAAGAAATCCAAAAAATATACTAAGAAGGTGATGTACTATAAGTAAAATGTGTGTCGTACGACATCTCGTGTAAAACATTGACACGTATGAATAGTATAAACTAAGAAAAATGCCAACAGTTAATTGTAACGACATGTGTGCGTTTAAAGTGCATAGCGCTATCTAAGCGACAGCTTTAATGCTTGAAACACACGTGTGTACTTGGTTTTATCGACAGCTTTAATGCTTGAAACACACGTATGTACTTGGTTTTATCGACAGACGTGTGTTTCAAGCATTAAAGCTGTCGCTTAGATAGCGCTAAGCACTTTAAACGCACACATGTCGTTACAATTAACTGTTGGCATTTTTCTTAGTGATGTACTATATTAGGAAAATAAGTACTGAAGATCCAAAATAATTTTAAAAAGAGGCGTGCAAAATTACACGAAATCAAACTAAGGGTGAACATAGGTATGTACATAATACACAAAACACTTGCAAAAATAAATCGGTACGTTATTACGTGTTAAATCAAATAATCAATAATATAAAAAAAAGCACAATGTAACGGTTGCAGTTCACAAATCAAAAGAGACAAAAGACATAAATATAGCACATACAATTTAAAATATTAGGAGTATCTAGGAGAAATGATAGCGTCTGTCGCATGAAACTTGCGTGCATTAGCAATAACCAATTAATTGTAGTCCGCGTTCAAGTATGTCGTAATTTAGTTAAATTTTTCGTTTATTAACCGCAAAATAGAAGTAGCGTACCAATTTAAGATTGGTGGTTAAGGAAACTTGACGTACATCCGTCACGTACACGCGGTGACTTAAAAACTAATAGTACACTCGTTCTAATACGGAATGTAGCTCCCGCCAATCTCAAAGGCCTTTTGTTTTAGCTTACCCGCGATACTGACAACGCTCCGTTACTCTGAAGGAGTTAGTGCCAACAAGAACGAGCGTGGGTGGATGGAGACTACCCTGAATAACAATTCTCTTAAACGCTAAAGGTATAACCGCTTGATGTCGCGTGTACGTAAGTTTCGAACGCATGCAAATATGAATTGGTTCCTTAAAACGATAACTTAGCTGTATATTGTTGTACGTAGTTCTGATAAGGAAAATCCTTGCTAACGACCGTCAGTTGACAACTACTCGAAGATCCGTATGATTTCGATGGGAAGAAATGGAAGACCCAACTCTAGGAGCAGAAAGTTGCCTTTGTGAATAGCAGGCGCACCGCGTGCGTGACCTCCAACCGCTGAAGGATGTTCGGCCGTGTATCTTCGAGGTCGGCCACAGCGCGATCGTAGGCACGTTTTGTGTCACAAAAGGGTTTCTAGTTGCTCGTTTCAGCGCCCCTAGGAATTATCCAGACAATCAATTATGAGTAGAATATGAGGTCCAGACACGTACTAAGGCATACGTTGTAATTAGCAATTAATACAACCACTAAATTAACCAAAGAAATAGCAAAGAAAACTACTTACGGCGTAAATTGGTCGAATTTAAATTTCCACACTAATCTATCGTGCAATTATTGAAGCCACAGTAAATTTTATAGGTAGTTTTCAGTTTTGTGAATTACCGCCAATCGCTCACAAGGCAGAGAAAGTTTTCAAGATGTCGGCCCGTCGCTTTGATTAAAATTTCTAATTTAATTAATGCAGCACGGTTTACAAGATTAATGTCAAAATAATAAATTAAAAATTACTTTAAGGCGGTAAATGGGTGTTGAAATTAATTGAATTCGGATACACGAAATAAACAAACGGCTCACACAAAAGGATCGCTAAACAGAGAGTACTTACAATTACATGCCGTAAACGTACATTAGGATCGGGACTCACTTTCACATGGTTTGTTTTATGAAGGAATGTTCTCTATACAAAATAGGTCATCTTAATTCATCACATTTTTGTAGAATGGTTTTTTTATTATTTACTTACGATGCTACAAAATTCTAATCGTACATGACGAGATGAAACGGCCTCCATAATCGAAATAATGCTAAAGATCTTTCGCGAATAAGGCGTTAAACTTTTTACTATTACTATCATATAATAAATATTGATAAGAAATCTTATACACTGCATGGCTATGAAAATAAATCATTAAATTTGCGACGACAGACTGCCGCTGCAAAAGTATTTCTTACTAAATTCATTAATTAAACACAATAGAAAAGACTAATTTTAACTTAAAAAAACTGAGCTGATGATTGGTTGATTAAATGTTTTTCTTAACTTTTTCCAGCAACATCGTGACGCATTTTCTATACCCCCTTCCAATTTTATTTTTACGTAATGGTGATGTGGGGCTTATTTTGATTTTAATATAATAATTTTTAGATGCATTTTTTTAGTTTTCTAGTGATGAATTTACCAAAATTCTTCTTAAAGTATGTACAAAATTTCAAGTACCATTAATACGAGTTTTGCAAAATATTTGGGCAGAAGTACTTATATAAAAGTAGCACTGCAATAGTAGCAGACTCTTATATACCAAGCTTTATGTATAGTTTTTGATAATATTGACGTCAAAAAAAATAGGAAATTGGAACACTACACAAATTGTTGATTTTGAAATCTTACTATTCAAACATGGAAAAACAACTACTTTTTACGGAAACATTTTTTTTTAATATTGAAACTATTACCTATCCATATCGTATCGGGGTCCAGCTATTTGCATCATTTCAACCGCACAACAGGCCAGTCCAAATGTCATCGGCCATATTGACGTTTTTCGTGCGAAATTGACCAAATCATCTATTCTCGCTAAGACGAATTCCGCTTTACTTTTGGGCTCGAAAGGAGAATATTTCCTTGGTTCCATTTTATTGTCTCCATCTTCGCGCTTATTTGCTTTACCTTTTTTTCCATCAGACGTCGCGACGATTTTTACTTTCTTAGTCTTTTTCGTACCAAAATTGTTGTTTAAGGAGAAAGGTGGCTTGAAACGTGAACTTTTTAAAATTTGTACCCACATTGTAGCATTTATCCAATTCCACGACGTATTTTCAAAATTTGACAATTACGCACTTTAATATTTTTTTTTTGAAAAATTAAAAAATTAGTATATTGCAAAGACGGTTGATTCGTCATTTTTCTTCTCAGGTTTATTTTAATTGTAAAAAAGCTTTTGACACTATTTTTACAAATTGCGGTGGTACGATTAAAACGTATGGATTTTTTTTAAAATGGTTTTTATGATGAGTTTTTACATTCAAGTAGAAAAATAACTAAAAATAAAAAAAAGTTAGTTTTTAAGTGGTTTAATGGTTTTTTTTCCACTTTTTCTGACAAAATCTGTAAAATGTAACTTTTAGTTACTGGAAGGAACACGCGTTTATACTTTTTGTTTGACATCATCACTCCTCAATCATCACTAGTGTAGCCAGACTGACATGGCCAAACTGATTGGGGTTTGGACTAGCTACGCCGTCTGGTAACCCAGTGTAATTACTTTGATATGATCTGAGACGCTCCTCCGCCACCCGATGTGGTCCCGGAGCACTATTAGCAACCAATTTATTTATGGCGACATAATTGGCTAGCCTAGTGTAATAGGTTCCATAACAATCAATGCCCAATGACGAACAAGCTCTTGGCAGCATTCACCTTGGTTCACTGAATCATTATTATCAAAGAAGTTGAAGCGACTAATTGGCCTTATATGTGTATGGTCTAATCCCAACCAACTTAACTCATTATTATCAAATATTTATATTCGTAAAGATTCTTTAAGGTGAAAGGATGCGATTGAAACCACTACAATGGCTTTAATTATTCGATGTTTTATCCGAATCCATGTAAGCTTTATCAAGCTTTCTTGAAGTTGGGAAGTGAATATTTATAATCAACAAAGGTAACCATGAGAAGTACGAAAAACTGGCGGTAAGGTCGATATTGAGGGGGGGGGGGTGTTTACTGCCATAAATTTTGTACACCCATTGCCATATTTCCCAAAATTACCGTTCATCGCAGAAACATTACACACCATTGCCCCAATTTAGAAAGCATTGCCGTAACATTACATACCATTGCCACATTTTCGAAGGTATTGTTGACCATAAATGGGTACAACTTTTATAAATAAATTGTCAAATACTAAATTGAAGGGCATGAGTTCGTAATTAGACAGATGTTACGCCACTTAATTTAGTAACGTTGAACGTTATCCCACAAAATTAACGGAGAACATTAATCTATCAAAATCACACTTACATCACAATACAATATTTGTATAATGTACCACACGGATAAATAAACACAATCGTATTCTCTTGTTTCGGTGTCATAAAGGTCTACGTTTCGTGCATCTAATGTGTGAATGATTTAGGGGTTGTTGGTGGTCCTTCTCAAAGAAGAACCAATCATTTTAATAAAAGTTGTACGAGGAAAGATTTACCTATTATCAAAATCTTTAGTGTTTGTGTTGAAATGAACAGCTGCAGATGAAAGAGAATGCAGTGAGTTTCTTTATCCTAAACATTTTCTTGGAAACCTTATTTTCTGCTGAAAATGTATACTTATACAAACAATTTAATTGGTGTGAGAATTTAGGAGGTAATAAATTCTAGACATTTTAAAGGGTTGTGAATTATAAAAAAGGTATGAAAAAGCCCGCAAGTTTAATAAAACTTGAGTAATTCACTAAAATACAAGGTTGTCTGACGTCATCATATGCGAAAGACTGTAAGCCTTCTAACATTTTTGCTTAGAATTTTACAAAGCTTTCATGCGTATTAGAAATTAAAGTTTATTTGTGTATCTATCAATTAGTTTCTTGTATGGAAGACAAAGTTCTAAAACAATTAGAACGAGTGAGTTGTAATTGTTATTTTGTTAATTTGTCACTTATAAATTACAGATTCTAACCTCAAATGAAGACTCCTTAATTTTTTTCCTAATGCTTGGGCTTTCTTGTTAGGAGTTAGGTGGTAACGAGTTAGTGACACACAGTAGCTTTGGTTATAGACGTTTCGATTGGCTGGGACCAGTCTTTATTATTAATTAGTGTGTTGTCAAAAACTCTAATATAGAGATCCTATTTGGACCAGGCCATCAAATTGGACGATGATTAGCGGTATTAATAAATATTAAATTATAAAATTTAATAGTAAAAAGTATAAGACACGCAGTTTAACGTAATATACAAACATTTGTGACGCCGATTTGAAAGCGACACTCTGTAAAATGTAGGGATATAACGCATTTACCATTTGTGTATTAATTATCTCTACCTAAAAGCCCAAAAATAATTTTGGTAAGCATCATTTGTTGATATTTTTAAGTAATAGTATTTTATTTTGATTTAGGATCTTTTTTCTTTCTTCCTTCGTATTTTTTAAATTATCTTATCTGCCTTCTTTGTTCGCCAATGTGCACTGCTGTTTACTGCCGTGTAACGCATTAATCCACGTATCTCTCATGTGAGTTTTTGAAGATACAAAAATTATATAAATAATTAAGGAACCGTTTCTAAATACCTATATTTTCATGGAGTCAAAGCTTTGGAATTCCTAAAACAACGCAGTTTTACGTATGGACAACGCTCAGCTGTCGTATTGGTATCATCTCTTTACTTAAGTATTCCATTCTGTTTTGTATTTGCTTTTAAAATTTGTGTGTTTCCGAAATATTTTCTCTATCGTTTGGCATTTTTACATTCTGGTCAAAGTAATGGCATTCCTTTAATAACATTAATTCAGAGATGAGTGCCGACCAAATCTAAGACAAAAATTTGTCCGTTTGTTTTGTACTTTATCTCGGTAAGCCTCATTATTTAAAAAAATTGGAGTGAAAGTAAACGACCCGAGTGTTACACCAATGTTGTCGGTTTTGTTTAGCAGTGCAATGGCAGAGTGTTCAAGAGTATGAACTGGCCCGGAAAAGGCATTAACATCAACGGTTTATACTTAAATAATCTCAGATATGCGGTCGACGTTGTATTAGTAGGAGATGACCACACAGATTTTGAAGCAATGATAGAAGAACTAAACCAGTAACAGAAGTTCGCATTATTAAACCAGCTACAGAAAATTATCACATACCACAGCACTTGAAATCTATAGCATATGAAACACAATCATGGACCTTCACACAAAAAAAAACAACGTATGCTACGCTTTTTGCAACCTCCCGGTTTTCGGAATAAATATTTTTAATTTTTCAGAACCTGCGTGATCAAAATTTGTCTGACAAAACGTTGTACGACAATGTAATTAAAAATAAGAATATACAAATTATGAATAATTATGGACTTTTTCATCACTGTTTGCTAAGCTTTTTGTTCCCTCACGGTTTTTGAAATAATAGATTTTTTTATTTTTAAGACATGTGTGATCAAAATTTGTTTGACAACTCATTAACGTCCTCGAATTATAAAATAAGAATATACGAATTATGCACCAATTATGCACTTTTTCATCATCATGAAAATTTTTGATTTTTCGTAACCTGCTCGATCAATATTTGTTTGACAAGTCGGTTTCACTCGAACAGAAAATAAAAAATTCGAATTATGCACCAATTATGCACTTTGTATCACTGTGTGCTATACTTTTTGAACCCTCACGGTTTTCGAAAAATCAATATTTTGATTTTTCAGATAATGTGCGATCAAAATTTGTCTGACATGTCGTTGTCACTGGAAAAAAAAATACGAATTATGTACTTTTTATCACCGTGTGCTACGCTTTTTGCACCCTCACGGTTTTCGAAAAATAATTTTTTTTATTATTTTTCAGAACCTGAGCGATCAAAATTTGTCTGACAGGTCGTTGTCACTCGAAAAAAAAATACGAATTATGCACTTTTCATCACCGTGTGCTACGCGTTTTGCACCCTCACGGTTTTCGAAAAATAAATTTTTTGATTTTTCAGAACCTGTGTGATCAAAATTTGTCTGACAAGTCATTAACGTCAATCGAATTAAAAAAATAAGAATATACGAATTATGCATCAATTATGAACTTTTTTATCATCGCACTCTCACGGTTTTCGAATTAATAAATATTTTTGATTTTGCAGAACCTGCGCGATCAAAATTTGTCTAAGAAGTCTTTGTTACTCGAAAGAAAAATAAAAATACGAATGATGCACCAATTATGCACTTTTCATCACCGTGTGCTACACTTTTTGCACTTTCACGGTTTTCGAAAAATAAATTTTTTGATTTTTCAGAACTTGTGTGATCAAAATTTGTCTGACAAGTCATTAACGTCAATCGAATTAAAAAATAAGAATATACGAATTATGCATCAATTATGAACTTTTTTATCATCGCACTCTCACGGTTTTCGAATTAATAAATATTTTTATTTTGCAGAACCTGCGCGATCAAAATTTGTCTGAGAAGTCTTTGTTACTCGAAAGAAAAATAAAAATACGAATGATGCACCAATTATGCACTTTTCATCACCGTGTGCTACGCTTTTTGCACCCTCACGGGTTTTGAAAAATTAAATATTTTTAATTTTTTTAGAACTTTTGCGATTAAAATTGTCTGATAAGTTGTTATACGTCACTCGAATAAAAAATACGAATACCCGAATTAATGTACTTTTTTATCACCGTGTGCTACCCTTTTTGCACTCACGGTTTCTGAAAAATAATTATTTTTTATTTTTTAGAACCTGCGCGATCAAAATTTGTCTGACAAGTCGTTGTCACTTGAAAAAAAAAATAAGAATTGTGCACAATTATGCACTTATCATCACCGTGTGCTACGCTTTTTGCACCCTCACGGTTTTCGAAAAATATTTTTTTTTATTATTTTTCAGAACCTGAGCGATCAAAATTTGTCTGACAAGTCGTTGTCACTCTAAAAAGAAAATGCGAATTGTGCACCAATTATGCACTTTTCATCACCGTGTGCTACTCTTTTTGCACCCTCACGGTTTTCGAAAAATATTTTTTTTTATTTTTCAGGACCTGTGTGATCAAAATTTGTCTGACAAGTCATTAACGTCAATCGAATTAAAAAATAAGAATATACGAATTTTGCATCAATTATGAACTTTTTTATCATCGCACTCTCACGGTTTTCGAATTAATGAATATTTTTGATTTTGCAGAACCTGCGCGATCAAAATTTGTCTGAGAAGTCTTTGTTACTCGAAAGAAAAATTAAAATACGAATGATGCACCAATTATGCACTTTTCATCACCGTGTGCTACGCTTTTTGCACCCTCACGGGTTTTGAAAAATAAATATTTTAAATTTTTTAGTACTTTTCCGATTAAAATTGTCTGATAAGTTGTTATACGTCACTCGAATAAAAAAATACGAATACACGAATTAATGTACTTTTTATTACCGTGTGCTACTCTTTTGCACCCTCAGGTTTCTGAAAATAATTTTTTTTATTTTTAGAACCTGCGCCATCAAAATTTGTCTGACAAGTCGTTGTCACTTGAAAAAAATAAGAATTGTCACCAATTATGCACTTTCATCACCGTGTGCTGCGCTTTTTGCACTCTCACGGTTTTCGAAAAATTAATTTTTGATTTTTCAGAACCTGTGTGATCAAAATTTGTCTGACAAGCCATTTACGTCAATCGAATTAAAAAATAAGAATATACGAATTATGCATCAATTATGAACTTTTTATCATCGCACTCTCACGGTTTTCGAATTAATAAATATTTTGATTTTGCAGAACCCGCGCGATCAAAATTTGTCTGAGAAGTCTTTGTTACACGAAAGAAAATAAAAAATACGAATTATGCACCAATTATGCACTTTTATCACCGTGTTACGCTTTTGCACCTACGGGTTTTGAAAATTAAATATTTTAATTTTTAGAACTTTTGCGATTGAAATTGTCTGATAAGTCGTTATACGTCACTTGAAAAAAAAATAAGAATTGTGCACCAATTATGCACTTTTCACCACCGTGTGCTACACTTTTCATACTCAGTTTTCGAAAATAAATATTTTTGATTTTCAGAACCCGCGCGATCAAAATTTGTGTGACAAGTCCTTATATGTCACTCTAGTTAAAAAATAAGGATATAATAAAAAATTAACTAAAAATAAGATTAAAGTCACATACTCAAAGCTGAAGAGTGGATGTCACCTTTAAGTACTAAAAGTAATGCAAATTTTTTAAACAAACAAAAAAATTAATTACACGACATACGTTTAATTAAAGGTCACTAAATTAATTTAAAATTAAAATCGCGTAGATTTTCTCGTAACTTTTCAGCGGATTTCCTTTAATTACAATCCCCGAGTTAGTTACAGTAATTTTCGATTTACATTCAAATTTTGAAAGTTTCGCACGTTCGAAAAGAAAACTGACGTAAAATTGATAGTGTTTGGAACCATGGGCCACGCCCAATAAGAATTGTGCACTAATTATGCACTTTTCATCACCGTGTGCTACGCTTTTGCACCCTTACGGGTTTTGAAAATTAAATATTTTTAATCTTTTTAGAACTTTTGCGATTAAAATTGTTCGATAAGTTGTTATACGTCACTCGAATAAAAAAATACGAATACACGAATTAATGTACTTTTTATCACCGTGTGCTACTTTTTGCACCCTCACGGTTTCTGAAAATAATTTTTTTTTATTTTTAGAACCTGCGCGATCAAAATTTGTCTGACAAGTCGTTGTCACTTGAAAAAAGAAGAATTGTGCACAATTATGCACTTTTATCACCGTGTGCTACGCTTTTGCGCCCTCACGGGTTTTGAAAAATTAACATTTTTAATTTTTAGAACTTTTGCGATTAAAATTGTCTGATAAGTTGTTATACGTCACTCGAATAAAAAATACGAATACACGAATTAATGTACTTTTTATCACCGTGTGCTACTCTTTTTGCACCCTCACGGTTTCTGAAAAATAATTTTTTTTTAATTTTTTAGAACCTGCGCGATCAAAATTTGTCTGACAAGTCGTTGTCACTTGAAAAAAGAAAATAAGAATTGTGCACCAATTATGCACTTTTCATCACCGTGTGCTACGCATTTTGCACCCTCACGGTCTTCGAAAAATAATTTTTTTTTTATTATTTTCAGAACCTGAGCGATCAAAATTTGTCTGACAAGTCGTTGTCACTCGAAAAAGAAAATGCGAATTGTGCAGCAATTATGCACTTTTCATCACAGTGTGCTACGCTTTTTGCACCCTCACGGTTTTCGAAAATAAATTTTTGGATTATTTTTCAGAACCTGAGCGTTCAAAATTTGTCTGACAAGTCGTTGTCACTCGAAAAAGAAAATGCGAATTGTGCACCAATTATGCACTTTTCATCACCGTGTGCTACGTTTTTTGCACCCTCACGGTTTTCGAAATATAATTTTTTTTTATTATTTTGCAGAACCTGCGCGATCAAAATTTGTCTGAGAAGTCTTTGTTACTCGAAAGAAAAATAAAATACGAATTATGCACCAATTACGCACTTTTCATCACCGTGTGCTACGCTTTTGTACCCTCACGGGTTTTGAAAAATTAAATATTTTTAATTTTTAGAACTTTTGCAATTAAAATTGTCTGATAAGTTGTTATACGTCACTCGAATAAAAAAATACGAATACACGAATTAATGTACTTTTTCACCGTGTGCTACTCTTTTGCACCCTCACGGTTTCTGAAAAATATTTTTTTTATTTTTAGAACCTGCGCCATCAAAATTTGTCTGACAAGTCGTTGTCACTTGAAAAAATAAGAATTGTGCACCAATTATGCACTTTTCATCACCGTGTGCTACGCTTTTTGCACCCTCACGGTTTTCGAACAATAAATTTTTTGATTTTTCAGAACCTGTGTGATCAAAATTTGTCTGACAAGTCATTAACGTCAATCGAATTAAAAAATAAGAATATACGAATTATGCATCAATTATGAACTTTTTTATCATCGCACTCTCACGGTTTTCGAATTAATAAATATTTTTGATTTTGCAGAACCTGCGCGATCAAAATTTGTCTGAGAAGTCTTTGTTACACGAAAGAAAAATAAAAAGACGAATTATGCACCAATTATGCACTTTACATCACCGTGCTACGCTTTTCCACTTTCACGGGTTTTGAAAAATTAAATATTTTTAATTTTTTAGAACTTTTGCGATTAAAATTGTCTGATAAGTTGTTATACGTCATTCTAATAAAAAATACGAATACACGAATTAATGTACTTTTTATCACCGTGTGCTACTTTTGCACCTCACGGTTTTCGAAAAATAATTTTTATTTATTATTTTTCGGAACCTGGGCGATCAAAATTTGTCTGACAAATCGTTGTCACTTGAAAAAAAATAAGAATTGTGCACCAATTATCCACTTTTCATCACCGTGTGCTACGCTTTTTGCACTCCTCACGGTTTTCGAAAAAATAATTTTTTATTATTTTTCAGAACCTGAACGATCAAAATTTGTCTGACAAGTCGTTGTCACTCGAAAAAAAAATGCGAATTGTGCACCAATTATGCACTTTTCATCATCGTGTGATACGCTTGCACCTCACGGTTTTCGAAATAATAAATTTTTGATTTTTCAGAACCTGTGTGACCAAAATTTGTCTGATAAGTCATTAACGTCAATCGAATTAAAAAATAAGAATATGCGAATTATACATCAATTATGAACTTTTTATCATCGCACTCACGGTTTTGAATAATAAATATTTTTGATTTTGCAGAAATGCGCGATCAAAATTTGTCTGAGAAGTCTTTGTTACTCGAAAGAAAAAATTAAAATACGAATGATGCACCAATTATGCACTTTTCACCACCGTGTGCTACACTTTTTCATCTTCTCAGTTTTCGAAAAATAAATATTTTTGATTTTTCAGAACCCGCGCGATCAAAATTTGTGTGACAAGTCCTTATATGTCACTCTAGTTAAAAAATAAGAATATAATAAAAAAATTAACTAAAAATAAGATTAAAGTCACATACTCAAAGCTGAAGAGTGGATGTCACCTTTAAGTACTAAAAGTAATGCAAATTTTTTAAACGAAACAAAAAAAATTAATTACACGACATACGTTTAATTAAAGGTCACTAAATTAATTTAAAATTAAAATCGCGTAGATTTTCTCGTAACTTTTCAGCGGATTTCCTTTAATTACAATCCCCGAGTTAGTTACAGTAATTTTCGATTTACATTCAAATTTTGAAAGTTTCGCACGTTCGAAAAGAAAAGTTTTCGACGTAAAAATTGATAGTGTTTGGAACCATGGGCCACGCCCTTTAGTAACAACTCAATAATTTCGCTTTGTGTTTAGATACAAATGTGATAAATTTTCGACCGATGCTAACTTGTAAATATTGAATTGTTTTTTCAATCATTTATCTTCAGATAACTCTGTGATGAATTGACTAAGCAATCAATCAATCAATCTTTTCAACAAGAGATACTTTATAGCTTCGACGTAGTTTTAATGTTTTCATCAATATATTAAATTTATATTCTATGCAATTTCGCAAAGAAAATCCATAAATAAATCGTTGGGATTTAAGAAAATAATAAAACAATATGAAATCTACATATTTTGATGTGAAACGTACTTCAAACCGAACTTCTGTTCTACTGTCAACCCAAGTAAATAATATAACGAGGGTCGTCTTTGACACACTAATGCATAACGGGAAGCATTGGGAAATATCAATTGAACACGTGCTTGTTCTAGGAAGAGGTAAAATTATAATTGGATTTTAACTTGCAAGGGTCATACACATTTTGTTCGTTTCTACTATTCAATCAAAAGGTGATGATGATTTTCGTGCTTAAACGCGTGTTAACGAAAATTTTTCTCATTACAAAATTAATTCGGACACGACGCATTTACATGATTAACATTTTTAAAAACTTCCGAAGTGGAAAAACTTTATATTTTCCATTAAGCTCGTGACGGAGATGAGGTATTAAACATAATTAAAACAAACCTGGTAAAAAGCGCGTGCATATTTTAACAAATTTCCGCTAGAAGAAAAATGTAAAGAAGTTTACGCACAAAAAACAGAATGATAAATAAAGCCTTACCAAACGGCTAATTATGTCGGAATATAATGTTGTTGCAAGTGTTTGAGCTTGAAAAAGGCCATTCGAAAAAAATACTGATTTTAATACTTTTTTTCTACTTGAGACGTATGTATTATAATCAAAATGTAACAAAACATGAATATTTGTGGCTTCGTTGCGAAATTAACTGAAATTAATTCCGTATTAAATTGACATTAGAAGGTATTAAGAATCTTTCAAGGCCATCTGCCAAATTAATTTTTCTACAGCCATATATGTACCACATTTACTTCTTTGAAGAAATAGATCAAGGGAAGAGAATAAGAGTAGGATATGGGAAGTTAATGGTTCGATCGAATGGAAAACAGGTGGGTGGAGAAGGAAAGAGTAATAAAAAGCGGAAGCCAAAAACTAGTGAGAAGAGGAAGGGGGGTTGCGGAGGAGCGCGTGAGAAGAGGGGATAGTAAAAAACGTAGAAGAGTCAATGGGAGAGGGGATTTCTGGAGATACGTGAAGGTTTTAATATGGTTAGGTTAGTGGAAACTTGGCTAGATGAAAAACACTGGGAAAGATCGTACTTATGCTCTTTTACATTGGGGTTACGGATGGAGTTCGTAAAGAGAACGGAAAAGAAAGGAAGAATGAAAAGCGGGAGTGAAGGACGAGTGGGTAAAGGTGGTAGTAGAAGAGGAAGCATGATCAGATGGTTTATTAAAAAGTGTGGTCTCAGTGGTAGAGGGGAGAAGTTCACAATAATGACAGTCGACCGGAAAGAAATGGAAGAAACCAGTACATAAATCAAGGCAATGATAGGAGAAGTAGAAAAAGTGTACATAATAATAGGAGGAGACTTTAACGCTAGAACAGGGGAAGAAGGCTGGTTAAGATCATTGGATAAAAAATTGAGCGGGCAACGTAGAAAATTACTGAATATGTGCGAAGAGAAGTGAAATTATGACGAAAAGTCTATACAAACATGTGTCCGAAAATGCCTCATTTTTGGTTGAAGTTAAAAAACACTTTGAACGGTTTTTTGAAAATTTACGAATTTAGGCATAGAGCATTTTTCTATATCTGTAACAGGGCGGCGTTGAGGGAGGGGTGATCTCTTTAAAAAAAATGTGGCGTGTGAAATGTACAAAATTGTCAATGATTTCAGAAAGAGCAAAAAAAGGACCTCTTATTGCATTTCTTAGAACGAAGTGTTTTCGAAAAAGCGAAAAAATGTTCAAAATATCGATAAGATATTAACTTTCAAAAATGCTTTATGCCAGATTATTTGCCGTAATCTATTATAACAATTTGTCAGCGTTCTCTAAAAAATTTTAAAATTTTTTTTAACTTCATCAAACTGAGGCATTTTTGGACACATTTATATAGACTTTTTGTCGTAATTTTACGCTAAGAACACGCACTAGAAATTATGACATCCAATTTAAAGATACCCTGTATTAAACGGAAACATAGAGGATAATGTGAAAGCAGGATTTACATATATGAGTGACAAGGGAGAATCAGTGACAGACTACGTAATCGTTAACGACATGTGCTTGGTGGTCGTGGATAAGTTTAAAATAAGGTCGATAGGCAGACAAAACAGGAGAAAATGGAAGAATAATGGAGTGTAGTAAATGTTTGCTCAAAATAAAGAGGGGAAGCTGAGGGCAAATTAAAAAGTTAACGGGAAGAATAAAGAGGAAGTAAAAAGAGAAGACTAGAATGAAGAAAAGGAGAGGTGGGAGTAGCAAATGTTGGGTGTGCGAAAAAGGACAATAAAGTTAGAAGAGTACCAATAAGCCATTTGTAAAAAATAATTTAAAGAACGAAGAAGAAATTTGGAATTTTTTGTATTTGCAGCGAAATAAGCAAAAAATGAGGGGCGATAGGTAGACGAAGAAAAATGGCAGGAGTACTTCGTAAAGCTCCTAGAAGATGTATGGAAAACACCAGAGAGTGGGACAAATAAGGAGAGAAAGGGTGATTTGGAAAGAGCAGAAATCGAAAATGCGTCGAGAAAGGTAAAAATTAACAGGGCGACAGGAACGATTGGATTACATGGAGAACACAGGTGAGAAAGCGAGGGGAGAGATCCGAACGGTTTTGGAATCACCGATAAACACGGTTTGTCAATTTTCACTCCCGATTGATTCTAAAGTTTAATAAACCATCTAGAAAAATCTGTATGTATTGGATTGGCAAACCGACATTTTTTTTCTTTCGAGGGTTCGAGGGTGGATATTGTTTGTTTCGGATTGTTACATTTCGCTGATTGCTATTGGAAAACTAATGGTTTGTTTGAACTCTGGTGGAAGTATCATATGATGTGCATAAATCTGTTAGGTCTAACCGACTATCAATACGAAACACTACGACGTCTACAAAGATAAGTCAAATTTCTTATTAATTTTAACGCCGATTTTATCAAGCTATTGCATACAAATACTATATAGATATACCGGTAATATACGTAGATTTAAATTGCATTCAGCGGACATTATTCTTCGTCGCGCTTATCGACTTAGCGACCTTAGAACACGCATTTTAAATTGGATTGTACTCGTTTAATAAGGTAAACAAATGCATTAAATTTACGTGTGAGACCATAATTAATAATATAGATTATTAACATACAAATATACATGATAATAAATATAAGTAAAATGTGTGTCTTGTGTAAACATTGACACGTGTGAATAGTATAAACTAAGAAAAATGCCAACAGTTAACTGTAACGACATGTGTGTGTTAAAGTGCAAAGCGCTTTCTAAGCGATAGCTTTAATACTTGGCTTTATCGACACACATGTCGTTACAGTTAACTGTTGGCATTTTTCTTAGTTTATACATGATAATATTACTTAATACTTATTAAATTACGTTATCATCCGATTCATTATTTATTTTCGTCGCTTATTGTGTTTCAACCCTTGATCAGTATCTTTAAGCGCAAGTGAAATCAGTGGAGTCACATCATGACTACATAGGAACGTCGTCCACAAAAAGTGCTCGAAGAAACATTGACTCTTCAATGCGAAACGTCGCAATTATACTGAAGTAGAGGTTTTCTTTTTGAATCACCTTCCTATAAGCAAGGTTCCGTAGGAAACTGCGGCGAACAAAATAAATAGTAACAAATACAAAGGAAGACCATCTCACCAAATAATATTCACATCCTTCAGACACTTTACGCAGCACATCATGACATCTTGGAATCTACAATTTTTTTTCTTTTGTGTTGGTGCTAACTTTCTTCCTCTGCGTCAGCACTTATTTTATTACTTAAACTCCTAGCGCTCTCCGCAATTGTATTATATACCACCAAAAATTGTGAACGCAGTACAGTTAAAACAATAGCAATTGTGTTTATTATTTAATGTAGTAGTAAGAATATTGCGAACGTTGATTGGGGTTCCTCAAACTACAAATTTAAAGGAGCAATAATAATAAATCACATATATATTGTGAACATTACTCTAGAGTATCCATAACGTTTTGAAGTCCATAGTAAAACGTTCAGCATTACTGACGTATTTGTTACTTAGCTACTTTACCTTCCAGTATTTATTAGTAAAAAGTAAATTGTGTCAATAATTCTCACTTTAAAACTCTTCCTAATTTCAACTGGATCATAGTTTTCTTCAAAGCAGTTGTGACGATATTAGTGCTTCAAGGTATTGGATCTAAGTATTCGTGTTTGAAGTCATATTTTTGTTATAGTAAGTTAATAAAATAACTGAATGGTGACATCAAGTACTGGTTGGTGGGTTACCAATAACTCGAAGATTGTTAATGCAAAATGCGACTTTTAAGTACAATTAACCAGTTTGTCATGTTTGGTGATTGTTGTTTAATACTTACACACAAACCGTATAGAAATATTTAAGACCATAGGTGCAAACTCAGAAATTTGAATTGCGGTCGTTTTAATATGCTCAAGCTCAAAACACTGAATCTATGAAATTCTTCATGAGACAAACGTGGAACGCAATTAAACAAAACAATTCTTCATATTTATATTTCAATTCAAGCAGTTGGTTGTTTCACTTTACATCTACTTCATGGTCAGAAATTGAAAGTAATTACTATCAGTATATAATAAATTTACTTTATAGTTATGAAGCATATTAACAATGTAGTTAAAATTACTCAAGTAATGTGAACGAGATTCCCAATAATTTGGGTTCTTATAGGAGTTGAGGAACAATAGGGTCGTCAATGATACACCATGTTCTTAATAGCCGACGTTTCGATTGGCGATGGCCAATCTTTCTCAAGGCAATCTAAGATTGGCCATCGCCAATCGAAACGTCGGCTATTAAGAACATGGTGTATCATTGACGACCCTATTGTTCCTCAACTCCTATAAGAAGGCCCAAAATTATTGGGAATCTCGTTCACATTGAATTTTTAAGGAGCTTTAATACTTTTACTCAAGTAATGTTACTTACACGTTAATGTGAAGAATATAAGAGATTGTGACGTTCAACTTATAACGTCTATGTTAAAATAACAACCACACCAGAACGGAAACTAATTTTAGCAAAAAAAAAGAGGCCGGTATAGTTGATAGAGATGTCTTTTCAGTTTATAAAAATAAAAGAATTTCTATTACAATACGACGTATAAGCCAAATTAAAAATTGGTTTTAAACTTAAAAGAATTTCGATGACAAAACATCAAAACCAAATTATTTATTAAAATTAAAAGGAATTCATCTAAGACAATATTGAATACCTAATAAATATAGAAGTAAGTTATATTTAGGTAAGTTTTAACAATGTAATACTGACCACGGCGCTTTGTGACCCGTAAAAGCGATGATTTAGTTAAACAGTAGTAAAAGACTGCTGGATATGCCTAAAAATACAAATAGTAGGGCGATTTATTTTAATTGAAAGGATTTTTTATTAAGATGGAAATCCTTAACAACCACGCACAATTAAAAGATATGCGTTAGATCTTTGTAAATTTTATTAAACATTCTTGGTATTTAAATTTTGCATCAAGATTATCGCAATATACTTTTTTGTAGGTCTTATTTTGGGTATAAATAATCTGGTTGGCTAAAAAGCTTTTTTATGATATTTTTTAATCCAAATTTCCGAACACATTGTGTCTGCGGCCTATGATGTGCTAAAATTTTAGCAGTTTCTCTTCATTTATGAAGATTGTGGCGACAATACACAATTATTATTTTTTACCGTCAAATAATTATTGGATATCTTATTTAACCTCAAAGTTTAATGAGACAATGAACTATGATAACGTGAAAGTTGTTAGACTACATAACGTGATGTGCTCGTAAATCCATTAAATATTTTAGTCCTCTGCCGGTTCTCGTCGCGAATATTTCTTTGGTTATGTGGTGTTTAAGTGAAAAGGAAGGCTATCTTCTACGTGATCTCTTAAGGTAGGATACTCTTAATTATATTAATTCATCGCAGAAAGCATACTCTTTACAAAACAGAAATATTTAAATATTTAAAAATTTAACAAAAGAAATTGAAAAATCGCAAAAACGGGATTGCACTTCTGCAGATTTTTTGTATGATGGTCCTTTTATTATCTTCATTATAAAACTACCCCAACAGGAGGTGACAAGTTCCTTCTAAGTAGATAAATTCTGCAAAAACGTTAAGCGAAATTTGGATTGTCCCTCCACAGATTTTCTATATATTGGTTGTTTTGACTCAGGTTTTATAATCAATGGAACAATCTACCCAAAGTGCTGGATGGGGGGGGGGTAATTTCTTTCTACGTGCAAAAATTTAGCAGTAGGAATTGAAAAATAATTTTTTGCAAGGATTATAAGTACTGGATTACAATGATTAACATATAAAAGATCTGCGGGGGTACAATCCTAATTTTGCTATTGTTAAATATTTTTTCTGAATTTATGAATTTAGAAAAAAAAAATTCCTTTTACTGACGGCACTTTGAAATAATTTATTGCAAGGGTTATAAAGGATTTGGATTTGATTTTAAATCGAAATGTAACTTCACTCTGGTTACGCATTCAGGCATGTATTAAAAAATGATTTCTAGGTATTATTTATTAGTTTAAGTCATAACGGGCTATTCTTATAACTGTGGAATTGTCAACAATTGTTTGAATGAAATATCATTTAGGATACCTTGAAAACAAAATATGAAAGTAATTGCAAATTTTTCTTAACATTTAACGAATAGTTTATTCAAACAAATCATTAGAGTTTGCCATTTAAAATATATAAGTTAATGTAACTTCGAGGTTTATTTTTGGACACCCTGTATGCTTATAAAATACTAGTTTCATGTAACACGTGTTGCAAACCTAAGGCGCTTAGCCTTAGCAGGCATGTGGTTAAATTAAGCGCTCAACGTACCGCTGTCTACAATCTACTGTATTGATTTTTGGAAAATAGAATTTTACACAATTTTAAATAATTAATCTAAGCTCCTTTTTTCACTTTCATTGATTACTGTGTTTATTTGTAACCAACATCGACACTTTCGGAAACGTTTCGCTAATATCCATTACAAAATTATGATTTAAAATTACACACTTCAGGCAGAAACAAAGCTTGTTTTGAAAACTTATTCCAAAGTCGTTGTAACATACACCAAAATATTGATCATCACTAGTTTAAACAAGGAAGCTTTTAGTGCCCTAAACGAGGTTATTTAATCATTAATTTCCAACTTTATTATAAGTTAAAGTTTCCGTAATTTGCCAAAGTTACCTGGTTTCAGAATTTTAATTTCCAATCTATATTAATTCGATGATTTAACGGTTTAAGTTTGACGTTTAAAAAAATTATTTAAGGTAATTTATTGACGTCGCGATAGTGGAAAGTTTTCTTTTTCTTTACTTCGAAATAAAAAAGAAATTTAATAGTCGGGGTGCAATAATGTTTATTAAGGAAATCAAATAATTTTGAAGTGGTTTTGTTTTTGTTTTAAAATAAAGAATCCGATATATTAAAACCAAAAATGGAGATGAATGGTTTAACATTGTGTTTTTTTTATTAAGCTTTATTGTATTAAAACATAATTTCAAACATCAATACATTATATTATAGTAAGATTTACGAAGTAAAATAGCTTTGATCATGCATTGTGCTCAGCGATTAGTGAAAAAAAAAATAGTATTAGGAGGCAGCTAATGAAGAAAAATTTAAAATAAAAAAAATATTTAAAACTATGTTTGTCAAATATGATTGTTGACAAGGTTGTGCACAATATTTATTTTAATAATTAATGATGTGCTTTTTAATTAAAGCACTATGTATGGTACGCCTTTTTAATATTTTATTTTAAATAAAATTTCTTAAATTAACAATATGAATATTTTAAATGCTCAAATATTATTTATTAAAAATTATTTTTGGAATACGTATAATTTTAATAAACTTATTTTAAATATTTACAAAATTTATGTACATTATTTTATTTTTTATATTAAAATGAATTGAATTTTCATTATGTTTATGATTTTAATCCGAATTAAATTTATTATCAGATTCTAAGAAGTTTGACTTTTCAACGTACAAATGTCTTATGGCTCGTCGCTATGTGTACAAGAATTACATGTACGTAATGAAAATTTGAACAACCTTAATTTAAGTGATTAAAATGATATACAGTGCATTCCAACTAAAATAATTCCATTACTATTTTATTTTGAGCAAAATCCAAAAACAAGACAAATTTTGTTTTTTCATGCCAAATTTGACCTTGAAATGTTAACATCTTGACCCCATCTCAAAACTTGAGTTACCCCTCATTTTGAAGGTCTTTTTATTCTCTTTGTGACTATCTAAGTTATTTCAAAATTTGACTGACATTTTTTAAGAAATTTTTTTTAGTAATCAATAAAACTCATTTTGTTTTGTTTTATGGAGACATCTACAATGATGATGTATGGAACTCAGGGAAAGGATAGAGAGAAACTGCCATCAGATCACTGCCAAGTGTTTCAAAATGTGATAAGAGCTGTAGAAGCTCGCTTGTACTGTTGCATGGAAAACATTTTGAACATTTAATTTAATGTTTATTTAATTTTTGAAAAAATTGGTGTTAATGATTACTAAAAAATGTTTTTCTAAAAAGTTATCAGTCAAATTTTGAAATAAAGAATTAAAATATCATCAAAATGCCATTTAAAATTTTTGAAATAGGGGCTGTTGGGTACTGGGTTTCCGTTTCATTGTCAAATTTGATAAAAACCAAAAATTATCTTATTTTTGGATTTCGCTCAAAACAAAATAGTAAAGAGATTATTTGGGGTGGCTCGTATTAATTGGAATGCACAATAAAAAATGGTTCCTTCAAATTTAGCTCAAATTTCGTTGCACAAAATTATTGAGCAAGTAAAAAAAAGTTTCACAACAATGATTCAACATTTAAATAAAGTGTTTACCAATATGCTCAAATACTTCAAGTTTGTCTTGTGAAATACCGATTTAGAAATACTGAGAGATTGTCTTTAATTTTATTTTTGGGGATTATTTTGTAATTATCATTGAGGGGTCATTGTTGATTGATTTACGCCTTTGTGGCCGCAGAATTGGTTGGATGATATTTGCCCACGACGATTTGTATATAATTTATTGTAGATGAAGCTTATGTTATAATATGTACACTAATGAAATTTAAAACTTGGACACTATAATTTCTGTAAACAAAAGTTTGCACATTGTGAAGCGGGCTTAAAGGTAACATTATCGAAAATGTTTGGGCTCGAATACTTGCTGTTATCCGAAGACAACAAGGGCCAAATTTTATACCAGTAAACCGTAATGCACTAATTGCAGCCATTGATACCGCATGAGAAACTATTAATATTAATTACATTGATACCTTGATAGCGTCAATGAGCAGACGCCTCCAAGAATGTATCAATAATAATGGAGGTCACACCCATTATTGATTTCTTATATTTATTTATATAGTAATACCTTTATTTAAAAAAAACGTTTTCATTTAATTTTAAACTATAACTTGGTATCTTAATTATAATTATGTAATAAATTCTTGTCAAAAAACTAAATATATACGTTGACAATAAGAATTGCCTTAGTTTTTATTTTCACTTTTATATTAACTACAGAAAAAATGAAACGTCATAAAATATACATTTTGTAAGGACTAAATATTATGAATAGAGAGTTTAATGATTTTTTTAATAACTTACAATAATTAGTAGGTTAGATTTATTTAAAAATAAGTAATAATCAGTCAACCCAAATAACCATGTTTAGTTTTTGATTTAATTTAAAAGTTATTGCTTGTAGACGTTTTTAAATCAAAATTATTTCTAATTTTATTTTGTAAACATTTCCTAAACAAAATTTTGATTCGATAATTAATCGAGCTATGGTGTTTAATTAGCGATACCTTCAAATATATTCTTTAAAGAAAAAAATTAAGTAAGCAACGTAAATTACCTATTTTCTAAAACGTGCTTAGTGTAATGATTTATTCTACAGTCCTTCTATAAGATAACCCCTGCTGAGACTACCTGCTGTTAGAATTGTAAATGATACCCTTAAGCCCGCTTCACAATGTGCAAACTTTTGTTTACAGAAATTGTGGTGTCCAAGTTTTAAATTTCATGAGTGTACATTACTTATATGAGGGGCACGCGAGAATGTGCCAGATGCGTTTCTACAAACTTCGAACTTAATTATGTGCATTGCACGATACACTGTGATGATTTCACTTGACTGTCTCAATACTATGTACTTGGTGCTGTATTGTACTCTATAGTTCTGTACTGTCTTTCTGCTGACGATTCTACTCTATTTATTTGCATTTAGTCGGTTGTTGTTGAATCAGCAAGGTCGCTGGAAGTGTGCTTTCTGTATGGTCAGCATTGTTAATGCGATGAATTTTTTTACGCTCAAATTATTTTTGGTCAAAGAGCTTTCAGTGAGCAATCTTGATACATTCGAAAATCTTTACCATTCAAAAAGTGGATTATTCGTTAACATCATATTGTTTTATGTAACTGTAGATGGTAAACACCTACAAGCAGCACTATTTAAAAAGAGAAATATTTTTTGGGAGTTATGGCCAACTTGAAAAACTAACATAATGAACATGAGCATGCCACATTCGTATCTTTTAATATTGCAATGAAAGCATTCGTATTTTTGTCTGAGGATTTCATGCTGTGAATGTGAGATTCTGTACGATTAATGGCCGTTTGCACCAACACGACTTAAACTTAAGCGATGTTTAAAAACAATCGTTGCTATGGTTTTAACAAATTTAAGTTGGGTTGGTGCATACTGCCATTCAACTTTGAGTAAACAGTTTCGCAACGTGTGCCACGGGTTGTCATTGTACACGACTATGTCATTTTTAAAAAAATTGGGTCGTTGCATTGAGATGCGAGGTTCTTTTGGTCGACGTAGTAAAGGATGATTGATTGTTTACACTTGACGTTTTACTACATCTTGCTGACGTTTATCACCTGTTACGGTCAGTTGTTAGGAAAGTATGCCCCTCAGTGGAGAGTAGGGTGTGGGTTACGAAGATCAACTTTATTCCTAGAACCTATAGAAAAAAAAATTAAAAAGGTAGGGCGCCAGGTTTGAGTAACGCTGTAGAGAAGAATTTGACTCAGAACCAAAGGTCAGCAGCTAACTGTCCGCAGCAGAATATACAGAAAAAGGGAAACAAATCACGAAAAACTTCGACATAAAGTCAGAGAAACCTTCACACAAAATTTATTCACCCCAATACACTAACAAATTTGTGATAGGTCACAGCATTTAATAGACACAGATATATTACGAATACACACGAGCTAAAACGGATAACGTACAGCATTAAACATTCAGGTAACACGAAAATGACTAGAGCTACACAGAATTACAAGTTAAAGTAAAGGGAATTACCCAATTATTTACCGCTGCTACGCCACTGTCTCGTATATGCAATTGATATTTCGCGTACTGAAGGTACGCTTATGGTGAACTTAACCTAGAATGTATGTCAATTTATAGTACTGAGTAACGTTACAGATTACATGAATTTAAGGAAGACGTGTAAGGGAAGTTTTAAGACTAATTCAGTCACAGCGAAGTTTAAACGATTGTTCAATTTGGGGCTAACTTGGAACGAGCTTGTACCGGAAGGATCAATGGAACTAAATGCGTTCGGCTTAATTACGATTGAGGTTTAAATTCTTACACGACTTATACACCACGTAGGTATTAAATACTCTTATCTATGACTAGTTAACGTTCCAGGTATTATTATGCAATTACACATTCGAACGACAAATAATCCGCAATAGATTTTATACATTCGCGCCTGATAGTTGGCGTCAAGGGGTGACTTCTACTTGAGTGATAGGTCGACTGCAGGTTTACGCGCAATTAAAAGATATTAAAACCTCTGACCTTCCACGCAGCAGTAGGAGTGTTACTCTTGCTCTCAATATTACTAACGGTTTCTGGACGAGCCTCCACCGTAGTCTGCGAATCTGACGGAGTATTCGTGGGTAGCTATTTCGGCACAGCGCCTCCAAAGACATAAGTAGACCCGCAATAGCCGTACAAGTTGACGAAGGAACAACCGGAAGAGAATGTATTCTTAATAGGAGACATAAACCACCCTCTCTAGAATTAACATAGGAATGTTAGCGAAAGATAAACCCAGAGGGCAATCGTATACCTGATGCAAAGCGTCCCCTAGCCTGAAGAATGCAGGACGTCCTTATTGAACGGTTCACGTGGAGCACAATCTTTTAGCAAATTTTTAAAATCCGACTTTATGCGGTATCATATGTTTTACCATCAGCCTGATTACCCTATAAATCGAGGAAATTTTCAGATGAGGATTTATCTTCTCCCTCGTGAACGGTTGATTCAGGACAAGCTTTCCGGAAGCGTAAAAATGCAGCCGACCAATTGTGGACAGTTTCGAGTTATCAACGCCGGAAACCAATACAAAGTTATTCCCGCGAAATTGGGTACACAGGAGGAGCGTTTACACTTCGAACGTTACACACCTCGCTGACACGTGTTTTTGGCTATGATTAGTTTTGTGGTGTCGTAGTGGATTGGTGTACGCCTTTGTGGTCGCAGAGTTGTAACGGAAGAGGTCACGGAGGTTCGTGAATAATTTTTTGTATGCAAAACTTGCACTTACTTTACACGTTGGGTACGCGACATTGTGCCAGATGCGTTCTGATGGATACGAAACTTGTGCCGGTCCACGATAATATATGCTCTGCGTAGATAAACGAAGGTAGGAAAAGAAATTTTTTGGGGGTGTATCTTCTTGTTTGATTGTTGTTGTTTGTGTGGGGCGCTCGTGTTGAAGCCGATATGGATCCTGTCATGTTGTGTGTTTTGTTGTTGCTGCTGCTGCGAGGGTTGTGTTGAGGTTACTTACTTGAGACGCAGTCGTTGCTAGGTGTTCTGGCGCTACTCCAGATAGTGCCATGTTTCTTACTTTAATGGGTAAATTGGTGCGATGTCTGTGCTATATTTGACAACCTTAAGATGTTGAAACTGGGTGTGTTATACTTGGTGAGGTATGTCAGATGCGTGCCTTGGTACCTGTATGCGACAGGGAGTATTTTTAAGACTTATGGTCGGAGCATGGCGAACGAGTGCGCGAGCGTGTTGCTCCAACGCGTCTTATATGTGACAGGTGGAGGAAGTCAGCAACCGGCCGCCACCAAGCTTCGTGCCGTGTAGGTAAGTGCGTTGCTCTAGCACAGTTGTACGTTGAAGATTTAGGCTTGTTGAGTTTGGGGAGACGTATGTGCGTGTTTTTGATCGTGGTCAGCTATGTTATTTTGACAAATAGGTGTGTCTTTGATCCGTCGGTCCACTGAAGTAGCGTTTGAACATGTTGCAGCGGCTATGGTGTTTTTTTGGCGGTTTATTTGTTGGGCGATGGAGTTAATGAAATGAGTTCTCGTGTGTTGTCCATGAGTTTTACATCGTGGTGCTGAAGTTGAAGGGTTGGATGCTGGCTTTTCTCTGATCGGCACTAGTGTAGTTATCGAAGATGGCCATGTTAGGCGAAGCTGTGACGGGTGTAGTCATGACAGGCGTGGTGTTGGTGAGCCAAGTATTACCTGACGTTTTGGCGTTCATGTTGTAGGTTATATTTTAAAGAAAATTGGAGTTTGTTACCGTTCCCTGTTACCATGTGAAGTGTTGGCCGTTGCGCTGGTGTTGGCGTTTTACAGAATGATTTTCATTTTGAATCAGGTCCTCCCATCTTTTGTATGGTGGCCAGTTATTCACGTTTGAGTCACCACTGTGATTGATGGTGGACTCCTTTGGGGTCGCAGAGTTGGATTAGAACGCACACGGCGATATCTTAACAATTTAATATATGCAAAGCTTACATTATAATACACAATATTTACAAGGGCGAGGTGTTGTGCCGGATGAGTACCGATGAATACTGAACTTAATGGTACGAATTGTACTTATTTATTTATATGCGTTGACTATAGGTCATGATGATGCGACAAGATCGCGGATATTGCTTGTGCTGGTAATCCTCTAACCTACTAATTTCCTGTGTAATTGTGCGAGTTTGCTTGAACTTCAACATTCATTGTGCAAGGTCTTGGAATGAAGGTTGTTGACGCAAAAGTAGTTTATTGTATATTAATCGTCTTGTTAGATGTTGACATTATTGATTCATGAAAATCAAAGAAAATTACAATATCAAACTTTTCATACGTTTACAGTTGATTATCAAAATTTTTTGAAAGGTGAATGAAAAATCTTGTGCCTGTCTTTAATGATGTATTTGATAAAGGTCCGACAGACCTGATTGAAACGTCAGCATAAAAACTTAAATTTTTAAATGGGGGGCATAAGTTCCCTACATAAAAATTTATAATTTTGCATTCCCTGTAATCAGGATGAATGACGACCAACGTTTATAGCAAAACACTAAAAGTTTTATCATTTTAGTAGCATGCACGTCAATAAATATTACATTTTAAAATTATTTTGAAATATGCAGTATGTCCCAAAAAAGTTTTCCATATTAAAGGTATATTATTTCTATGTATTTTATTGCGTTTTTTGATTGGCCATAAAAAATAAGGTATACTTTTGTAACGGTTGTAACGACGGCTCTAAAGGAATAAACAAAAAAAACCAAAAGGGAAATATGGATAAATGTAACGCACTAGGTTCGTGGAGAATAAAGTATTTATAATAGTTAGCGCTGCAGCTTACGGCTTCGTCGGTGAGTGGAGTGGTCCTTAAAGAGGTCTAAGAAATTAAACTGCTGTCTAACAAGGCGCCACCTGCTGGATAAAAGAAAGAAATAAAACCGACCAACAGGAGATTAACAGGTTTTACTTAAAGCCTAATACGCTAGATCAAACGCAACAATTAGTCTTAAGAAAAAGACAGACAATTTAATAAAACAAACAAATCTTATAGTAATAAGTGAATGTGACAGAAATAGAGACTGTCGGATGTATTCACGTACGTTAGCAGTAGCCTCACTAAATAATAAGTAATTTACGCAAATAATGTACGTGATTCACAGGTAAGCTTGAGTCTCACCAAAAGTAATGTTAATGTTCCAATTGAGGATTGGCGAATAGGAATAGTCTGCGTACATATATCACTTACACACGGCGATTTATCTGATCGAACATGCAACGACACCGACTTAAACTGAGATTAAAGGGGTACGTACCTCCCGCAAACCCAAAAGGCCTTTTGTTTTTGCGTCAACCGCTCTAAGTGAAGCGCCCGAGCCCGTATTGAGCTGGTTAAAAACGTTCGGTTGTAGAGACTACCACCGAATGAAGATTTAGTTAAGAACTAAAGATGAAGCCGTTTCATGTCATATGTACTTGAGCTTCATACGCATTAACAAAGAATAAGTTACTTAAATAATGAGATTTAGCTATAATTTGATGAATGCAGTTCCGAGAGAGAGAGACCCTGTAAAGAGACGTTTAATATTCAATCTTGGAATACATAGACGTAAGAGTAAATGTTGTTATGATTTGTTGGTTTAGAAGATAATGACTTTTTTTAAAACTTCATGTTTTAAGAAAAGTGAACGTAACTCTGAAGACTCTGTATTTAGGTATAGGGAACATTTTATGAAAGAATATCTTATTTTTCACGGATAATCAAAAAAAGCAATAATATACTTCGATGAATACTTTTGTACAGCATTTTTGATTAAGCAGATCGGATGACAAAAGATGTAAATTATGCCTTCATGTTGATGAGATAGTTCCAATACTTGTTCGCAACCGACCCTGTAAATTACAATGCAATAAATTTGTTAGTTTTAAGAATACTTACCAAAAGGGGGGATCCTGCCGATTTGATGGAATGTTGGTAAGTGTTATTTAGGGCAAGCTGATATCATTTGTTTATAGTCTAAAGATGTAATTGCTATGATATCTAGGTAAAATCGCCTTCCTACTTATGAGTAGCCATGTCGTACAATTATAGGTCATAGATCGGAAGAATGTTTCGATGACCTGAAATTTCAAAAGAATAAATTATGTGGGCATGCACAAAACATGAACATTAGGGGTGTTTTGGTCCAACGAATAATTATCTATGCTTAAAAGGAATGCGTATGATTGCGCCCAATTAAAAATACTAAAAATTGATTACAACTTAACCTCAAAATTATAGGTTAAGGGAAAGTGCAAATTGAGAAGTTATGTGACATTATTGGGTATAAGTACTGCATATCATTGTAATCAGGAGAGGATGAGGCGTCGAATATTAAAATAAAATTATAATTAGTTGCAGAAAAGCCCGTTAGAGGCGGGGTAAAATTTCAAAAAGACGCGCAAATTGATAAAGGATCAAAACAGGCTATGAAAATATTATAAATAGGAGTACCTTCAATTTAAGCAGCCCTTCTTCGAATAGTCGTAGGCGTGAGTGCATGTAAAGGCAGCGTCGAATTTTATAAAAAAATAATAGCTGAAGTGAAGTCGTAAAAATTCCCTCTGATGTGTCGTTTCAGAGAAGAGAGCAATATGGTAGCGCGAATTAATTAAAAGCAGTGTTACATTGGTGAGCTAAATAAGTAAAGAGAAATAAACTTACCGAAGGAACGAGAATAGTTAGTACGTGGCGCAACGATAATTTCACGAAACCGTGGGGAAGCCTGGAGAACAATCAAGACATTATCATAGTCGGTTTCGTAAGCAGCAAAGAATCACGACAACAACAACGAAATACAGAGCAGGTCGGAGACATACCTGAGATGATTTAAATATTTTGATTGTGAACAGTAGCGGTTGAGAATAAATCAATAAATATAAAAAATTCATGTTCAGTCAGCTGTATTATTTAAGCCCGATCGGAGGTAGAAAGGAGGCTATACACGTCAAATAATTAAGAGATTATAGAGCTAGCCAGGTAAATTGAATAGGGGTGATTTTTCTACAAACAAAAGTTTCAGTAGTTACATTGCGACCCAACGTAAATATCTATTTAAACAAATTTTAATTGCACCCATTAATACCCCATCACTCTTAGTTCATTGCAATACATAGTGTTCCATAAGAAAAAACGCCACACTTTTTTGGGACATACTGTTTATTTCAAAATAATTTTTAAATGTAAATAGGAATGTTACTAAAATGACAAAATTTATAAAACTGTTACTGTTTCGCTATAAACCTCCTTTTCGTTTTTCGTGATTCACCCTGTATATCTACAGTACTGATGATAGCTAAACTATTAAAACACATTTCGGTTTAAGTTTTTGTGCAATTTATAGATAGACGCTGCGGTTAATACTGTTGGGTTATTATTTATTATACAAAAAATACATAAGAATACAAATAATAAACAAATGGCTCAGAGGTACCCAAATTTTCTCTGCAAAAAATTGCAAATGACAAATTGAAACAGAAATAATAATGTTTAAATCTACGTCATAGTTTTTAGTGCTACATAAGGATTTGAATCAGATTGTCTGCATTAATCTTTACAACACAAGCACACACAAGGGATGCATATCACGTCCTTCTTATAATTGTATGCACGTAATTGCGCTTTTAACTGCTCTGTTTCTAAATGTCTATGGATAATTTTATCATGCATCGTAAAACTTTTTCGCGTCACTGTGTATATCCCGATCAAAATATATCAACTTTATTTTGAATTGAAATTTGAACAAGAACATTAACATAGATTTATACTAAACCACTCTATTTCTCCATCTCGAAGCGTATGCTGTGGCAGGATTAAGATTACCTGACAGCCGAGGTTAATTTGCATGTCCCGGGGGTGGACTATATCTTAACCGTTCCCTTCATGCCGGACGTCCGGTCTGCAACGGTTTAGTACTTGTACCGCTCTTCCACAGATTATTATCGGGATTAACATGGAATACTGAGTTGTCTAAAGGTGTTTTGCATACTAAATGGATTAATTAGTCGAAATCATGTTGTCCTTTAATTTTTGAAATGCGAAAAGTCATTTAACACGCAATTTTCCTTAATAAACTTTTTATAATTGTTAACCATTTTTTATCATTATTTATCACGCATCAAGTTTAATTTAAAGTTGAAAAGTAATATTAGAGTTCGGGTTTATTATTAAATTTAAAATTACTTTCTTGCGGTTCATTCTGGCTTTTGTTGATACATTTAAAGAATTGCTCTTCCATCTAGTTTTTCGCTGAGAAATTAAATTACGCTTTGTATAGTTTGTAGCTTTTAGCTAATGTCGACTTTGTGCTTGCACTGATATAGGAAAGTAAATAACTTTCTTGATCATACTTGCGGTTAGGCAAGCCCCGAAGACGTTTTAGTTGACTTTGTGGTGGTGTCTTTGAAGTTGTACATCTTACTTCCATTGGATTGTTAAATGATATTAGTCGTCGCTAGTTTTAACTTT
Organism: Abscondita cerata; assembly: GCA_030710515.1. Taxonomy (NCBI): domain Eukaryota; kingdom Metazoa; phylum Arthropoda; class Insecta; order Coleoptera; family Lampyridae; genus Abscondita; species Abscondita cerata. The sequence continues at coordinate 66,259 of JALBCR010001521.1, read as the reverse complement.
GGTTAATTTTTTTATTGCACGCACATAAATATTGATCTCGTTATATTACTGTAGAGATTCTCCACTGTCTGTAACTAATATTAATGAATGCATTTTCTCCTCTTGATGTTAAAACGTGGTTAATCAAACAGTTTCCATTTAGCTATGTAACTTAGAGCTACAATATACTTATAGCCAAACGTTCAAAACCCACTACACTAATTGTGCATTAACGCTTTAATTTAGTAGCTACCATATCAAAGCTGTGTTTTCACTTTGTGATAGAAATAATAGTTTACACAATATTCAACATTGACTGCTACTAGGTCTAATAGAGAAAAACGTTGAAATTAATAATTGGAGACTGGGGAGGCCATATTGGAAAATTCAATTCTGAAATATTAATTACTACTTCAGTAAAAATAATCTCTCTTATAGAGAAAGATGAGCTCTTTCTAATGGTTGTTGAATTAACACGGTATCAGGCGTCTCACCTAAGATATTGGAGTTTAAAGATAGGCTACATTTCTAAAAAAAAAATTTTTTGTCAGATTGACTATAATGTAATCTCTAAAAGTTTGCTATATTTAAAGATGAAATTTTCAGAGTTTGATTACATCTATAAAAGAAACATCCACAAGAAAAATTACCTCATTTAAGACTGTTACGGTTTATTTGTAAACAAAAATATAGCAGTGCTAGCCGGCAGCTCCTCTTAGTCAGAAGTGGTCGTGGGCTTATTGAGAATCGTTTGAAATGAAGGCTTCTACACTGCACGAATAATTTAATAAGGCGCTACCTAGGACTACGTAAGTATAAGAGATATCTATAGCCACTAGGAACTCGTAGATACAGAAACAAACCGTACGTGGATAGAAATATGTATATTATTATAGCGACTAGAGTTTTGTTAACACACATAGAAACATATAGACACAACAATAGGTAATATCATTTAGAAATACTAGCAAAATATAGTTATAAAATAATAATAATTCACGAGAGCGAGTTAAGGTACGAATAATAATTCGAGGCACAAATGCCCCAAATAGGTTAGCGTATTATACACCTTTGACAATCGTAGCACTGATTTTCTATGCAAGCGATTCACCAAGTTCACGTGGCAAATATTGTTCGGAATGACAACAATTACGGAGAGTACCGGACCTTGGCCGATTATTTAAATAGTTTCAAAGCGCGCAAAATTAATCAGGTACTGGGAAAGATCTTTCTAGTTCACAAAATTATCTATATAGCGCCAAAAAGGTACGTTGTTACACTCACGGCCGCGGTACGTATACATAGGACGCGACAAAATTTATGAATGACATGCATAAAAGAATTAACTTAGCTTGTATAAATAAGAAGTCTTCGGTGTTCGACAGTTAATCGGCAGATGTGACAACTTTCGTATCCAAATCTAATATTTTATTACCCAATAAAGAAAAGGAAAACCAAAATGGACTCCGTTGATAACAGTTACTTGACTGCTCATAAAGAACCAGATAACAGGGTTATCTTAAGTAGTGTCGTTGACCAGAAAGCGGTCCCAAGGTAGGTTGAAATTCTAACGTGGGTGTTAATACCAGACTTACTTTGATATTTTATAATTTTCGGATTATTATTCTTGCCCGCATAACCAGAATTAAAGATCCATTGATTAATTAAAACGGAGTACGTCTGCAGTGACCAGCAGAAGAAGCCAACTGGAACACCTACAAAAAAGAAGAAAAAGTGCACAGGAACAGTAGTTGAAGACTTAATCCCTAATTTGAATGGGATGATTTTACTTCAATCAATATTACAAAGCACATGTTTAATTGTTCAATTTTTAGACAACATATTTCATGTACATCTTTTCAAGACAGTCAGTAAATAGGAAAAGAGGTATAACTTTTGCGAGCAATTGAAGATAAATTATCGGAACTGGCGATTTCAAATAACTATACTGTAGGGAGAAATTGGTCTATAAATCAATTTTTTGCGAAATAATACCGTCACAAGACATTTCCCTGAAATCTATAGCTAGTTGAAATTTAGCTAATTTTTGTCGCGACGACATTTTTATAAAAATTTTGTCAAGTACTTGTATAACTTCATACATTTAGAAGTTGTACCATTATAAAAGTTGAACAGATATAGAAATTTTATGAACCTCAGCCCTATGTTTTCTTCCACAGTAGGATGTCAAACATGACAAAATATATCATGGGTTTTAACCCTTTTTTCAGAGATTACTTATTGGGGGCGGAAATTTTACATATGTCTATTTGGGTGGCTTAGGAACTTTTGTGCAAAATTTGAGTCAAATCAGAGATGGTCAACTGGGGACGATCTGTAAAACTGTACCACTTGACATGGAATTACTCTACATAGAATTCCGACGCCGACATAAAGTTTTTTTTGCTTCATTAAAACCAACTCTAATTTGTCGAAAAAAGTGAAAAAAAGGGTGCTAAGATTTTCGGTTTGGAGACCGTCGCATAACTCCCCATCTTATTCCCTAAGATATGGAGTAAAAATTTACGTCCATTCTGAAATACAGAAAAAATATGCTTTTTCGGCACAATCAAAGCAAAGGAGTGTCATACTGTTTCTGCGATGAACGTCGCAAACAAATTTTACAAATGACTTTGGATTTTTTATTTTCTTTTTGAAGCCATTGGTAACATTTAGCACGTTTTGGGGCATTGTTGTTAGGTTTCTATGCCCATTATTATTATCACCAAGTTCCATATTTTTTTTCAGCAAACTTGAAGAGAAATAGGCGTCGACGACTTGACTTCTCTCTGTAGCAAAATAGTTCAGGCAGCGTAAATTGATAATGTTTATAAAAAGCCTAAATAGCCAGCCTGCTATCCTTCTGGCACATGCGTATTCTCTTACCAATTTATCGGCATTGTCAATGTCATCCTTGGTGACATTGTAATTTAATATCATTAAGGGTTTTTTATTGTCTTCAACTGATGTTGCGATGGTAATAAAGAACTATTTTATCTTTTTTCGGTATGTACGATACCATCGACAAATTCTTAGTGAACTTAAATAATGAGAGTGCTCCGGAAGAGACTTTTAGCTCATTAGGAGTAACGGTTCCATTATATTATTCGTCATTAAAAAGGTGACTAAGTTGTAATTCCCAGATCATCATCACACTTTTTCCAATTTTTCGAACAGAAGATCGCCTCTTCCTCTGTTCTTACCAAATATCCTTCGTAATTCCTCATGTTTGTCCAATGTTTTTATTTCCTTTTTATCTTAACTCTTTTATCTGGTTTGTATCCTTGTTGTCATACCTGAGATTGTATTCCATGTACCTAAATCTATCTACCTTTTCTATCTCCTTATTTCCCTTCCATCATTTTACTCCCTTTCTTCTACATTTTTTTCATGAATTCTATGATTTTTGTGTTTTCCACATTAGTCTCCAGTTTTCTTCCCTTTGCATATGCAGTTACTTTTTCGAGTTTCGTTGCTGATAAAGGTTTTTCCAATTTCGACCGCTCATTTTTGATTACGACCTAAAACTTTGCAACTTATTAAGCAATAAGTCGACACTAGATGTCGTAAAACTTATAGTTTGCAACTTATATAAATACCCAAGAGGGAGACTTTAACGGCCCATTTACCCAAACGCACAAATATACCATACAGGTGGAAAAATTGCCAATAAACTACACCAGAGATATTGTCAAACAATATGCGACAAATAGTTGGAAACTTTGTTGTGTTACGCCATGAAAATTCATAAATAAACAACACGGCGCAACAAGTGCTGAACTCATCGGCGAGGGGTAGGTCTAAGGAAATGTCTCTCACTTACCTTTATGGTAGACTAAAGGTCTTTATCACGAGTCAATTTCGGGATTTTGTTAGGCGCTACCCAGAACTTTTTAAATGTTCAACAAATGCTGTAAGCACTCGAAAGAAAGCGTTTCATAAAAAGGGAAACACGAGTGACGTATGATTTTCTATTTAAAAAGTGTATCTTACAAAAATTTATTACACCACGGTCTCGTTCTTTTGCTAACGCAATCGCTTTACTTAAGACCAAACGCAATAATATAAAAATATAATGGCGGTACTGCTCGTTACTGGTGAACGCAGATTATACCGAAGTTTGCTTAAAAACTATTTACAGATTTACGATAATTGTGATCGAAATGAGACTCTTCAGGGTTTTGTTTAAAACAAAATAACTAATTTAGCATTAAATTGGAAATTCAGAAACTCCATCTCAGTTCGTTCATTTTGGAACAATATAACAGTACCAAACAAGAACAAAAAGAAATATGCAAGGACGTTTTCTAAATTAATTCGGTTATTCGTAACTACACACGAAATCACTCAAAACACGATAGTTTTCCGAAATAAACAATCAGATTACTTACCGTTGGTTATCTTCTGATGAGACGAAAATTTATTTTGAGGTATACATCAAAATTTTCCAAGATGTCGTTCTTACACTAAATTTCTTTAAACGGGAACCTTTTTATTACGCCGATTCAATCGTCAATGCTTTTACAGTATGCATTGCTATGTTTAATTTGCAGTTTTAAGAGGTATTGTTGAATAATCCGGTAGAATTTGTTTTGATCTTTTATTTAAATCGAACGAAAAATCTATTTAGTTTCGCGAACTGAATTGTTTCTTATCTTTATTATCAAGTTAGTTTAACACCAGCATACGAATCACTTCTCAATAGTTACGCGGACAACGGTTTGAGCACTTTCATTACCTGGCGGTTGTATAATTTTAACAACATTATTCCTGTAAGTTTTGTTACATTTTATCAATGTATAAAGATTTAAACAGGGAAGTACGTCTCTCTTCTTTTTAACTTCTACATACACAAAGAAGCTTATAAAAATTATGTTAATAGTTTTTCAGAAAGATAAACAATATGCAAGTTTAGAATTTTAACAGTGGCTTGTAATCAGTGTGCATAACATATATTTAATTTACTTTAAAAAACGATCACTTTTAAGCCAAAACGGCGACATCTGGGATATGTTTCTACGAAACCTTTGATAAAAACTATCGAGATAAATATTTCTTTAAAGATTCAATGTGAGAAAACAAAAATAACGCCTTTCAAGACACCACGTCCGATTTTAAAAGCATATCAAATGACAAAAATAATAACTATTAATAACTATTGCACCAAACTTGGTACGAAAACAAATGCGCTTTATCAACACGAACAAAATCTACGTAAAATTACAGTACAACCTACATATAACGAACACTCGAAAAATAAAATAAACATTAAGAGTATGCCTTAATTTTGATAGAAAAATTGAGAAAAAACCGATACGATACGTGTGTTTAACTGTTTTAACCAACCTTAACTTTAATAAAAGTTATAGATATTAAAAGTTAAAAAAACTTTTTTCCCATAACTTTTGTATAATTAATATATTAGTGTCACCTCATTGCCATGTCTCAGTAATTACTTATCGGATAAAAAAATATTGTCTTATGATTCCTCGCACCTATCTTTTTTTAACACCAACAAATAAAGGAAATAAGCATACATATTTCACTATATCGACTATACCTACAGTGTGTCTACTTAAGTTGGAACCATATGGAAAACTGTTTTATTATTAGTTTTGAAAAAAGTTATTCTTGATAATAAAAGTTCTAAATGATTTAAAAATTAAAATGTAATCATCAGATACTATTTGTTTAAGTCGTATACAAGGTTTGTCAATAAATATGAATTTTACTCAAGAGTAAAGTACCATTATTTTTTACAATACACAAAAATGTTATAAAGAAAAGTTGTTTTAAATTAGAAGTCCAAATTTAGCTTGAAAATTAAAATTTTGTTATTATTTACGTTTTACATTACAAATATTTGCAGTAAATTTCAATACTGAATTTAATAATTATTTATTTTGGAAATAGGAAAATTCATGCAAAGAAGATTTAGAAACAAACAACACATATTTATACAGAAACAAACATAATTAAATTTTAATTAAATCTACTAAAGCTTAGACATATCCACCTTAAATTTCTAAAATAAATAATTATTATTCATTCATTGCGTATTTAAATTGCAAGATTTTTTAGAAACATTAACAAATCGAAAGGTTATCATATTTTTAACAGATAAGATGAACAAATTTAGTATTGTTTATATTGTAATATGTAAATAATCATCAAACCTGAATTTTTATGCTAAATGGCTGTAATGTCATATTTGGATATAACTTATAATTCAAAGCAACTTTTTATAACATTTTCTTGTATTATAAAAAAACAATGGTACTCTACTCTTGGGCAAAATTTATATTTTTAACAACCCTCATATACGGCTTAAAAATGATAACTGATGGTTACATTTTATCTACAATAACTTTTTCTTCAAAACCGACAACAAAAAGTTTTTTATATGCTGACAACTTAAGTAGACACACTGTATTATTAAATGTGTATAACAAATATTTTGTTAATTATTCAAGAATACAAAAATCTTTGTTGGTTAAGAATCCGTTTGATTCCACAGATTATGCCCCAAATTACAACAATTAGATATCAAGTTAGCTTTTTGAGATATTGTATTTACATGCGGCCGGCGTTCAGATGAATTTTTTTTTTGCTTTATAATCCAATCAATATACACAAAATATTCTCAAAATTTAGAAAAAATTAAGGAATGAATGAAATTTGGAATTTAAGTAGTTGAACTATAGTACTATTAATGAAGCAAACATTCTCTACGCAAAGTGACCTGTGGTTACCTGTGAACACCTGCATTTAACTGCGTTTTAATTTTTTTAATAACTTTTTAAAAAATAAGAATGCAAAAAAAATAATTTCAACAAAAGTTGTGCCTAAGTTCTTAAGCTACAACTTTTATATAAAAATTTATGAATATATTTAATTGTTACAAAGGTAACAATTTTTTAATAGATCTAGTTATATAGGTGTAGTGAATGTCCTTTTTGCTCGGACATTATTTTAACGAAACTCTAAGTCTAAAGTTAAAACTTTTACACAGGGTGGGGCACTGCAAACAAATTATTCTGTAGCATTAAAAGGACAAATAATGTAAGAAAGGCATACATATATGAAGATTATATGAGATCACATTTTTAAAATATTTTTGATTGTACAGGGTGTTTTTAATACTACCGCTTAACACTAACGATTTTATACTTAATAATAACCCTGCTTAATTTAAATGAAACACCCTGCATCTCTGTGGCCTGTTGGAAACTGGAACTAATTACCTTTCAGTTGGTATATATTATTATATTATATATATTATTCTATTAAGTAAGTACCTAACAAAAATTTTAGTAACTTCAATAACGGTTAACGTTTGTTAACATTCTTGAGGTGATCGTAGATAAAGTATAGTACATTACTCGAATTGTAAAACAATTACGTAATCCTGTGAGTAAGTACTCGCCGCTACGCGGCTTGTGCGCAACTCTTCACGGTCATACGTAATATGCTTATTACAATACGTTACGTAATATACCATTAAAAATCGCATATTTTCTGAAATTCAAATTCATTTTTTACTTCTTCTACTTTTTGCAATGACGTTATTAACACTTTTTTTAAATGGCACTACCTAATGGTTTTGCAGTTTTGGGTAGACCTAAGCATTCTGAGCTTTTTTGTGTACCTGTGCCATTTTTGACATTGACAAAAACTAGAGATTTTTTTTTGAAACAAGAAAAAGAACTTTTTGTAAGTCACTTCATCAGTTGGTAACGATCATAACTTTGCCTTGAAGAAAATGGTTCGTGATTTGTAATAAATGATCGTTACCAACTGACAAAATGACTTAGAAACAACTTTTATCACTTGTTTCAAAAATACTTGTGAACTATCTTATGTTTTCGTTTAAAAATTGATATCTTTGGAACTGTTAAACGTCCATGTCAAAAGTGACACATGTCTGAACCCAAAACTATAAAAAAATGTAGATATGGCCATTTGAAAAAATTATCAATGACGTCATTTCAACCTAAAAAAAATTATTTTAATTTCAGGATTATGCGCTTAAAAAAACCAAATTGACCTATCTGAAGGTTTTGGTCGTAAACGATCTGGAACTTATACATACCTAACTAAACGTTCCCACTGTATGTATATGTCACACCCATCGGCGCGTCTGCTCTCGGCATTCTTACCTCACCTTTCACTGCTCTACTATAAATAAAGGTAACATTGGTTACGTTTTTACTATATGTAACCGCTACTAGAAATATTTATTTATGTGTTCGTGAATTTTCAAAAGTTCATATTTAGCCTGGAAAAAAATATTTGAATTTTATTAAAATAAGACGCGTGTTTTCACCTGTGCATATAAATAATACACCATTTAAATTTAATAATGAAGATTTGTAAAATAAAACAATAATTCCAAAATATAGACTTTGAAGTATGTTCCTTTGAATTTTTATAAAGATATTTCAAATATTATAGAAATTCTACGTATTTTAAATTTCAAAATTTTACGTTTCATCGAAGTGATTCTAAATTAAATGGTTGGTATTAGGAAAAAAAAAGTTTGCAAAATAAATAGTCATATTATTAATTATTAAAATAATTTTGTGCAAACATTTGTAGAAATAAGATAAACGTACAAAGCTCAATTTCAAAGTAAATTTTAGCTGTGAAAAATACTTGAAATCTTTATAAAAGTGTTGTTCACTAAAAATTTAGGATTTCTGTAGAAAATAGTGTTGATATAGTAATTATTAGTTACTATATTTCTATATGTCTAGCTTCTTATGTACTTTCTGATGAGATTGATTTATTTATTTTAAATTTAATTAAAAATTATTTTTAAAAAAACGTTAATATCCCTTGCCATTTTTGCAAGTCTGAAATTGATAGTGGAGGTATTTTCTGTAGCAGTTGCTCCCACTGGTTTTATTATTGGTGTCTTGGACTCAATGAGCCGCCTTTTGATGATAATCCCACGCTTACTGACAAACCTTTCTTATATTAAAAATGCTCTTAAAAAGCAATCTGCCCATTCTGCGACCATCAATGGATTAGGTATCCACATTGGAAAAGGATAGGAAGGCAGAATATGAAGATTACAAGTTAGGCCAATCGAATCATGCTAAATCAATCGTTTTCAGTTGATCGACTTTTGTTGATCGAATCGTTTTCCTAAAAAAGAATGTGAATTACTGCTAAGAAGTAATCGTCTCTCATTAATGAATGTGTGTCCAAGAATGATATTCATTCACGGCAGAACTTTCTTCTCTTTGCTTACACAGCTTTACACGTTTCAGAGAAGAGCAAGAAATTATTAGCGTCTAAAATTAAACAAAATATCACTGACTTTGACTCTTCAACACTTCAACCTAAACGAGGAAAGTTTATTATCAATTTAAATTTACTTTCTCCTCCTAACAAGACCGATATCAATTTGCAAGTTCTAGTAAACGAAGTGGATCCTCAGCCGGAATCGACAATCTTTGACCTGATCATTTAAAAGATTTGATTCAGAAACCTAACGGTGCTTCTGGCGAAGCTTTACTTAAGTCTGTAACCGATTTGTGTTAATGAATCGGTAGTCAATATTTTATACGCTGCTAATCTGTGTGCTCTTAAGAAAAAAGATGGTGGAGCAAGACCAATTGCTATCGGAAATGTCTTTCGTAGATTGGTGACCAAACTAGCCTGTACATCTTATGCTGAAGAAATTGGTGAGTACTTACGATCAAGACAACTGGTGGATGTGAAGCCATTGTACTCGCTGCTAGGTTTTTTATTGAACTGAATCAAGGAAATTTTAACATCTTAAAAATCGAGTTCAAAAACGCTTTCAATTGTTTAGAACGTGACAGCTTCCTTCATGCAATTATGGATAAGATTCGCACAATTTACAGCTTTATACACTCATGCTATTCCTTTTCCTCAGACCTTTTCTTTAGGGATCCTACTGCTGTATTGGAAGATTTTAAGCTTTTAATCCAAGAGGCATGAGAAATTGGTTTAGAGATTAACCCGTCAAAATGCGATTGTTTCTTGTTCTGCTGCTGCTCTTCTTCAAAAGCTTTTGAAAAGAAAATTGAAGAAATGAATCTTCTTTTTGATTGTTTGAGTTTGATGAAGTGTCACATTGCTTACTTCTTACTTCGTCATTGTTTAGGCGTCCCTAAGTTGACTGTTTTTTACGCTTCGTCTTCCTGGGTCTATCCTGACTTGATTGATAAAATCGATTCTAATACTAGTTTCTCGGAAAGTCAATGGAGATCACTTTACTATTAAGACATGGTGGTCTTGGCGTAAGAAGAGTTTCTGATCTCTGTCTTAAAACATTTTTGGATTTATTGAATATTTGCTGCAGTCTTTCAATTAAGGATGTGACGTTTTACAATGAAGCCGAATGTTTATGGAGGATTTATTTTGACTTTGGATTACCACAGGTTTCTGCCTACCAAAAGAATTGGGACTTTATTATCATCTCGAAACAACTCTGTAATATTAAACATGATTCCAAACTGGAAGAAGCACGTTACTATGCTTCAACTCGGAAAAAGTCCTCAGCTTGGCTAAAAGTTTTACCTTCACGTAATATTGGACCTTACTTAATAAAGATGTATTTAGGATCTCGATTTCACTACAATTAGGTTCTAAACTTTGCCGTTCTTATAGCTTGCATTTGCGGCGAAAAACACCTTGAATGAAGTAGTGAAACACGCACTAGCCTTCGTTTAAATTCCGTCAAGATTAGAGCTTCCTGGAATTTGCGAGATGATGGTAAACGTCCCGATGGCATAACTTTGATTCCATAGTACAAAGGAAAGTGTTTGGTTTGGAACGTTGCTTGCGTTAATACCTTAGCCTCTTCTTATATCGATACTTCATGCAAAGGCGCAGGCCTTGTAGCAGAACAAGCTGCAAAAAAGAAAATCAACCAATATTGTAACAGAAGTGAGGATTATTTGTTTCTACCCGTGAGTTATGAATCAATAGGTCCGTGGGGAAACACAGCTATTACTTTTATTAAAGATTTGGGAAAAAGACTACTGGACATTAGTGGTGATTCAGGTGCTAAAGAATATCTTTCGTGGTAACGCGGTCTGTATTAAGGAAGTTTACCTTATCTATATACAGGGTGTTAATTAAGTATGTACCTCAAATTAAACAGACGATTTTATGAGTAATTTTAAGATAAAAAGTTTATATAAACCTAGGTTCGTTTTCGATTCTTTTCAGGGTGTTAAAGTTTTTTTAAAAAAATCGATGTTTAATATTTCATCAGTGGAGTGCACACAATAATCCACATGTGTATTTTAAGAAAAACTATTGGTACGCCACTGTTTTTTTACAAAATATAATTTAATATTAGAATCCGCTTTCAATTCTAAATCAAAAAAGTCTCTCCAGTTTTTTTCGTTAGATACATCATTATTAAGGAAAAAATAAAATCAGCTTAATTGCGTATCCCTGGGAGAGTGCGGAATTCAATGATGAGGCGGCTAGTTGGTTGTATTAAAGCTAAAGGGGGCCATTTTCAGCATCTATTTTAGTGTTTAATATAATGTTAATAATAAATTATTATTTAATCAAGTATTATTTTCCAAGTGATGTGGGATTATGGTCTAGGGATATGCAATTAAGCTGATTTTATTTTTTTTCCTTAATAACGATGCATCTAACGAAAAAAACTGAAAATACTTTTTTGTTTTAGAATTGAAAGAGGAATCTAATATTAATTTCTATTTTGTGAAAAAGCAGTGGCGTACCAATAGTTTTTCTTAAAATGCACATGTGGATTACTGTGTTCACGCCACTGATGATATTAAAAAGTTAAAACTTATAGCAAAATGTTCATTATTATTAACTATTATAAATGCAAAATTTTTAAAAAATATTCCTAACCGTTTTTGAAATATTATTAAATATCGATTTTTTTTAAAACTTTAACACTCTGTATGAAAGGAATCGAAAACAGACCTAGGTTTATATGAACTTTTTATCTTAAAATTACTCAAAAAATCGTCTGTTTAATTTAAGGTACACACTCTGTATATAAATTCCGTGAAATATCTGTGTGTCTGTTTATCGTCTTCTCCGAGGTGATTAAAAAAACTGAATACACCATTTGATAGACGATTTTAAAAAGGTCTTGATGCAAGCGTTTTTGAAACTCTAACTTAACCTCCTGGGGGCTGACCACACCCACTCTCCTCAAACTTTAAAATTAATGTTTGTTTTTATTACCAATTACGTTTGTCTTGACAAGACAAACATCTTTTACATGCATCATTTTGACCTATGACCGTAAGGTCAAAAGTTATAGGTCAAAATTCATGCGTCCGTAGGACGTGCTTAAATACTAGTTTACGCTATAAATGTGATGTTATCTGATCAACAGTTTATGTAAATATCAATAAAATATATTACCAATATGATATTATTAATCAAAGAGTGAATGGGTAACTGTATGGCGTTGCGCATGTGCAGTAGTCAAAAATTTGTAGGTAAGGTCTTAAGCTATAACTTTTGTTGGAAACCTGTTTTCAATTTTTTTATTTAAAGAAGTTTTGGAGAAAGTTTTTAATTTGATAGAATACGTATTTAACTACCTAATTTCATAGATTTTGTAATTTTGTGTACATTGATTGCGCTATTAGCTCTATTTCGTCGGAAAAAGTGAAAATTTGATGCAAATATTAATTTATTTCTTTCACATTAATTTTCAGTGGGTAATATTGATCAAATGTATGAATTGATGCAATTTCAATGCCATATTTTGTATCTATAAATGTAGAAACCTTGTTAAAGAAAAAAACATTTTTGAAAATTTTTGAAGAAATATCTCGAATTATTATGTTCCACCTAATTATATTTTTAATAAACTGTGACGTAAATAAAGGGGTGCTAGCTTACAATACATTTAATTTTTACGAAAGGAAAAAACTAAAGCAATTTCTTCTATTGAAAATGAATAAAATCCGATAGGAAAAAAACGTACTTCAGAAATTCTCGCAGGTAATATAAGAACGTCATTTTTATGTAATACAAAGAATGGCATTAAGTTTTTTTTGACCCCTGAGCAACGTAAGCCCCTGGTTTTATCTTAGATAACGAATTGAGCTGTGGCGTACGTGCTTAGTATGCCGATGTTAAAATTTACATATTGTAATGTCTAATGTTGCTGACAAAATATGGATTTTGCTTAGATAAGACGGATGGAACAAAAGAACGATTTTATACGCCATTTTGAAAACGTCAATTTCTAGCGCTAAATTAATTACGTTTTTAGTGATAGAGGAAGTATATTCTTCCGCTTAAATTTTTTATAACATAAACGAAGCCCAGAAAATGCACATATCACCGTGGAAACGGATGAGGGTGGCATTTGATATAGAATTTATTTTCATGTAAAAATGTTGGTAAAAATGCCACCCCAACGTGAAACACGAAAACTACATAAAAATCAATCATGTCGTCTTATTCAGGAGACAAAGAAGTTTTCAGCTTCTCAAACTTTTCAATTTAGGACAATTAGCGGTTTTTTGTACCCAATTTAATAACAATCGGCTTTATATTATTTACTTAGTAGTTCTTAGTAGAAACGTACGAAAGAATATTAAATTTTTCGTCATAACACGAAACATTGTTATTTTGCATTCAGTATGAATAAAACAAATCAAATCGTTAAAGTCAATTTTATATTCCATATGTGTTTACAGATTTAAATGGAAAAAGTCACGTAAATGTTACATTTATTTTTCGTACGGTTTATCTACAATTATAAGCCATAAATCAAATTATAAAAGATTTTGGAATTTTATTTACCCGTGTAGATCCAAAACATTTTCTTTTCCATTAGCCGCTGTAAATGCTTAATTTTCCGGGTTAATTCGATTATACGAACCTTGTTTCTACAAAGTTACCAATAACTCTATACGTTTAGAATTTGTAATTCTCCACAAGTAAGTTGTTGAAATATTTAACTACTATTTAAAAAAGACCACTGTTTTAATTCTCATTTACATTTACAAAATGTATAAAAAATAAATGTGGTTTCCGAGCACGAATAAGTGAAAAGATCATCTTTTACTTAATTAAAGTGAAATTATTCTAAATAATGTAATAACATCCAGGACGCAATTTTTTTTCGTTTCCAATTTAATTTTAATAACACTTTCGAAGTAATTGGGAAACTTGCGTAAATTTTTTAACTGTGCTTAAATTAAGTTAATACCCACTTAAATTGTGCTAATCTTTACGGTTGTCTTGTGAATCGAATGTACTAATTTATTTAAGTGCTTAAACGTTGTTTTTGTCTTTTTTTTTTTAAATAAAAAATGTGGTGTAATATAAAAATAAATTTCAAACGCGAATTTGCAACATTGTTTTGATGCTGTTACATGGAAAAGACATTAACAAAATTAATTCGAGCAGTAAATAATCTTTGTCGAAATTAATTACGTAGCGGTGTGTAAAGTAAAAATTGTTATTTTTCGTACGAAAATATTATTGCGTCCTGTTTTAAAATATTTTCTATTCAAGTACTCAAATCTCACACCATTTCAATTGTTGCATGCTTGAATAGACTAGAAAAATTTATTATGTTGGTGTTTGACCAAAATCTTTTAAATTATTAGTGTGAAATTTTACTTTAATTATTATGAAGACTGTTACTTATTTGTAATTATTATGTAATTTTGGATTTCAACCAAATTTTTAATTAATTTACTGGAATTAAAAAAAATTCAGCACTTATATAATGATTTATTTGAGTTGGGTTAGAAAAGATATATTTGACGATCATTCTCCTTTAGGTTATGATTTACCGTTTTGTTGCTAAATTCACATTTGGATTTTAATTCACCGTTTACTTCCTAATTTGATTTTGGGTTTTAATTTACCTTTAGAGTTTAATTTACAGTTAAGAGTTAGATTTGCCGCCGCATCTCAACGATCCGTGTTGGATATTTTTATCCTTCTTCCTTTTGTTATCATATTGAAATTTAGACTATTTAGTTTAAGTATAGGTTTTTCTTTCAATAACTGTTTCATCTTTATGACGTCATATATGGTTGAGGCAGATCAATCAATTGTTTACGTTACATATACTGCTGGCAAAAAGACAAAATATATCTGTAACACTATTTATTTATTATTTAATTATTATAAATTTTTAAAAGCAATACATCGATATATCGAAAATTAATTTAAAGAACAAATTAATTGTAATAATTGTGTTGCACGTGGTTCATGATTATAATTTTGTTAGTCAAGTACGAGGGCGGTCTGAAAAGTTTCCGACCTCAACGTGAAGATGGCAGCACTCGTCAATAAAAGTCAGGGAATGTAGTTGTGCATCTTTTGACAGCAACACATTTCAGCCATTTTAGACGCGCAATTTTTATTTGACAGTCGTTTGAGTGAGTCGATGTGAGTACTTTTGTGAAAATGGAGAAAATCGAGTATCGAGCTGTCATAAAATATTTGTTTTTGTAAGGGAATACGCCTACGCAAATTAAAGATGAGTTAGACTCTGTGTACCGGGACTCTTCACCGTCATTTACCACTGTGAAATTTTGGGCAGCTGAATTTAAACGTGGCCGTAAGAGCTTGGGAGATGATGAACGTGCGGGACGTACAAAAATTGTAACTACTAACGATAACATCGCTAAAGTTCACCAAATGGTGTTAGACGATCGCCGAATTAAAGTGAGAGAGATAGCAGAGGCAATGAAAATGTCCAAAGAACGTGTTTGTCACATATTAAATTAAGATCTAGGCATGAGAAAGCTGTCCGCGCGTTGGGTGCCGCGTTTGCTAACGTTAGCCCCAAAAAGTGTTCGAATGAACATTTCCAATTCTCTGTTGTCGCAGTTTAGGCGCAATAAATCCGAATTTTGGCCCCGTTTAATTACTGTAGATGAAACTTGGATACACCACTATACGCCTGCAATAAAAATACAGTCAAAACAGTGGACTGCAAAGGGGGAACCGGTTCCAAAAAAGCAAAATCTGTTTTTTCGGCTGGGAAAGTGATGGCGACTGATTTTTTTGGGATAGTCATGAGTTATCTTTATCGATTATCTTCAAAAATGGAAAACCATTATAGGAGCATACTACCCATCATTACTTGACAAGCTGAAGGCAGAAATTGCGGATAAACGGCCACATTTGCAGAAAAAGAAAATCCTCTTTTACCAAGACACCTCAATAGTTGCCTTAGCGATTTGAACTGTTTGACCATCCACCTTATTCACGAGCTCTAGCCCCAAGCGACTTCTTCGGTTTCCTAAACTAAAAACTGCGTTCGGAGGACAAATATTTTTGTCAAATGAGGAGGCAATCACCTTCGTGAACAATTATTTTGCAGAGAAGAACGCCGAGTACTATTTGGACGGATTAAAGGGATGGGAGCATTGCTGGGAGAAGTGTATAGAGTCACAAGGAGACTATGTAGAAAAATAAAAATAAATTTTAAGATAAAAATTCTTGTAGCTATGTTAGGTGGGAAACTTTTCAGACCACCCTTGTATATGCGCTATGTCAATGCTTTTTGCGATTTTGTTAGCTAAACCGCCTTTGCTTACGTCATCAATATTAAACGTTCGGAATATAAAACCCTTTAGCATTTGAATTGATATTGTGGTAATTATATGGAGCTGTGTGACAACTGATATGCTTTTTGTTATGTTCAAGTGTAACGAAATCGTTAAATATATTTTCCTGGTTAGATTGATTAAAATCTTTATTTTTTGAATTTAAGAAATTCGAAAACAACTCACTTTCCGAATTTCTTAATTCCTTCTTCGAAATCTAAATTTGCTTTTCATATCAAACTATTTAGCTTCAATTGATCTGCTACTACTATCTAACGACCCACGACGCTCTTTCGAATAATTGTGCCACCGGGTGTAGATTAAATTAAAACAAGTAAGATTTTAAAGTTGACGGACGGGTAAATTAATTTTATATATAGAACCCCAAAAATCCGTATTTGTTAGAAGTGTATTTGCACGACTTAGACATTAAATCTACTGTTTTATCTTTTGACGACGTTTCCGCTAATCTACGAACACTGTATGCAATGTTACTGAACCTTCATCACACTATAGATGTTGAAGCGATGGTAAATTTGGTCATTGTTGAAGATGACTGTTACTTTTATTAGAAATTTAAACAGGTACCTTGATAAATGCTGTATAAAGTGGCCGAAACGTTGCCAAAAGATAGTACAAGAGATTTAATGATCTAAGTTTTGCGAGTATGCTCTTAACGAAGGCTCAATGTATGTTGGAGTTCTATATCAAAAATTAAACAAACGTGGGTTAAATTTCCATTAGGTATTGTTCACAATTATTAATCATATAAAGGCAAATGCCTTTCAGATTATGTTTATTTGTATGCCAAAAATTGTATTAAATATAAATAATAAATATTTTTAAACAGTAAGATGTGCAGGAACTACATCTTTTTTGCAATAAAAATTTGTAATGCAAAAATCTATTTAATTTTAATTTAGCAACAAATTTTTAATGGGTTTGGTGTTACGGTCGAGTTGAGTCAGGACGCGGGTTAATGTGCTACTGTAAGGAATATAGTATGTTCTAACGTTATGTTACAATTGATGATCTATTGTGCAACATAACATATTAATTTTGTTTATAACAAGTTTTCTCTAAACTACTTTGGTCAAATTGCATAGTTTTTATTAATTTAAGAAAACGGTTTGCTTGGTGAAATTGAATAATTCCGCTTAGTCTAATGAATTAAAAATATTTGACCTTTATTGCGACTATTTTGGCAGATGTTTTTATTTATTTTTAATGAGTAGTCTTCAATGAAACTGCTACTTTTTTTATATAAAAAGAACAACGGTTTTTGATAGGAAGTGTTCATTTTACCGACTCGTATGACACTTTGAGACACGTATTTTTCAGTTGGTGAGCATAGCTAAGCATACATACATCTATAAATAACTACTATCACTGATTAGCAAAGAAACAGGTTATACAAGACACACAAACAGACGAAAATCGATTAAGAATATTTGAATATGGCCCAGAATATTTGGCCCATAAATAAGATCATAAGCTAAATAATATCAGTGACTCTATATCCTAGACTTTCAATCGCTTTAATTGGGGACCAATACCGATAGATGTCGTGTGCATGTTTACGGAATCTTTGTTATATATTTCAATAATTGAACACACCAATAAACGAATTAAAATGATTTTTTTAATAAATTTCAATGTTTATTAAATGCTTTATGGTTACGCCACTGTAAGTGGCAATGCTAGTGGCGATGCGATTCCTATTGATCTTACGAGATTTATCGGTATTGGTCCCCAATTAAAGCGGTTGAAAGTCTAGGATATATAATCACTGATAATATCTAATTTTTTATGAGGATGTGGTGAGGTGTAAAATCCCAACGGATTAGACGGCTGAGCAACATACAAAGAGTGGAAATAGAAAGACCAACAAGAAGAATAACTTGACTAGAAAGACTGCAAAGCGAGACCTAAGAAAAGATGGAAGGATTATGTAATGAAGGCATCAATAGGATGTTGAAATTGGTGGATAACGGTTACAGACAGAAAGAACAGATAGTTGTAGATCAGATCATAAACCATCGTAGTGTCAAAGAAGGAAAAGAAGATACAGCGTCATTGCGATTATTATGCTCCGATATTTTTTCTGAGTGGTCGTAAATGAAGCGGCTACGTTTTGTTTCCATTCAAAACGGTTATAGAAAGTAGGATACATAAAATAAAACAAAGAGAAGAGAAACAACATGTCGTAACATAAATTAAAAACCACTCCAAAAAAATTAAAAATTTCCTAAAAAAGAAGTTGTGATGTAAATAAAAAAAGAAAAGATCCTACGTTGTGATTATTTTAATTTAAAAAATTTGGATAGATTGATTGAAGAGAATGATTACTTTGATAATGTATTAAAACCAATATATTAAAAAAAACTAATGAAAACAATAACATTTAATATTAATTGATAGGTGTTAAAAAGAAAACTGAAAAGTAATTGAATAAAAAAAAAAAATCAAAGATAAAATAAAAGTAATAAATAAAATATAAAAATAAATAAAAGAAAAGATATGTTTATTTAATTTTATGAGATAAATAATAAAATGCCTTAATTGTTTGTCGATGTTAAAAAAAGAAAACAAAAAAAAACAATAATTGATATACATAATAAATATATATAAATAAAAAAGATATAAATAATAACTCTGTTGATATTTGTATGCAGGTAAATAATAAGTTAATGAAATAAATGTATAGTAAAAGTTTATGTTAAATTGAGAGAGTGTACATTGATAAAAGCTAGGAATTAAGTCAACTAAAACTTTGCGGGGTTGAATCTCTTTTGGATAAAGTCGGGGAGAAGTAATATATTGAAAAAAGCTAGGAATAGTAAACCAACGGTTGTTGCCGGGGTTGAACGCTCTTTGAAAATCCAACGTTTGTTAAATAAAATATAAATAATTAGGTGGGGTGTAAAGTATCATTGAAAAAAGGTAGGACAATTAAGTAAAAGGTGTTACCGGGGTTAAAATAAATGATTGAACTAAATAATATATAAAAAAAACGATAAGAGCTTATTAAAAAGTTCAACTTGAAAAGAAGTAAAAGAATATGAGTAAGGTATGTAATGTTAAATAAATAGAGAAAAAAAATAAGAAAAGAGAATAAGAAGCTTTCGCTTAATTTATAAGTTGCTTAAGAAGTTCTTAAATTACTTTAAATACTATGGTAAAACGATAAAAACATAATAAATGTCTAGTAACTATTAAGTTGAAGTGAAAAATTGTATAAGTTAATTTTCGTATAGAAGTGTTAGGGAAGGTGTAAAATTTGGAATTCTTAATTTTAGTTAATTAATTAAATAGAGTAAAGATTAAAAAAAGATTTAAAAAAATAATAATTTGTGGTTAATTTGTTGATTGTTAAAAAAATCTTTATTTTAAAAATAGATGAAAAGAATTTTGTGGAGTGGTTTTTTAATTGAATAAAATTGTTAATTTATTTTTTATTGTTTATAGAATATATATGAATTAATATAATTAAATTAAAAAAATTGATAAATGAGAAGAAGTTTAGAATAAATTTTGAAAAGAAATATTGGGTTTATTAGTAATTTTTTTATTGTGGTTTAAAAATGTAAAGGTAAAAAAAAGAAGGAATTATTGGTTAAATAAGATAAAATTATTAAAATATGTAATTTGTAAAGTTAAGGTTGTGTGTGTTTTTTTTAAAAATTGGGGGTTTTTTGGAGTAAAATGGTTGTTTTGGTTTGGTCAATTTTTTTCAGTTTTTTTTTTTTTTTTTTTTTTTTTTTTGTTTTTTTTTTTTTTTGTGTTTTGTTTTTTTTATGGGTTGGTTTTTTATAAAAATGGTTTTTTTGGTTGGCTTGTTTTGTGTTGTGAAAAAAAAAATTTATTAAAAAAAATTATTGTTTTTAACTTTTATACAACTTTTATTCGAACTATTTTTTTATACGCAAATTTCTTTTTCCCAATTCTTTTCCTAGCAAAACTGTTTGAATTCCTGTCTTAGAACATGTTCAAGGGGATGAGCGTGCGAAAGTACTTGGCCAAGCAGGTATAAGGACCCGTATGATCGCTTAACTCTGTCTTAAAAAGGGTTATGCTTTGTTAAAACACTTTTTCTAACAAAAATTTGTAAGTTGCAACGCAAACTCTATACGCTCTTAGATGTAAATGTGTGTAATTGTAAAAACAAAATTTTTCAAAAAAGTTTTAATTGCATTTATTAAAATGTAGAAGCAATACTTTTGTGGCGTGTTTGAAGTTTACCTGACGAATGCCATTTATATAAAGAAGAAAGAAAAGTTGGTATTAATTTATTATAAGTTTTATTGTTTGATATCGACACTCTCAGTGAAGGTACTTTTAGTTCCGCTTCTAATAGCAACCGACTGTGTACAAAAAATAGCAAATTTGGCTTACTGACGTTTAAAGAAAATATAACTTTTTCTGATTTGTTCATTTTTATCCCATTTTTTCTATAGTAATAGTCACCAACCTATGGAGTTCTACAATCACGTACACCGTTCACGGCTGCTGTACCATTTGAATTATCAGTTAAGGATTGCAAACACACTATTCTACACTATAATATGTATGCATCATTTTATATCTGTTGCCGTGGTGGTTCGTTTTGCAATTATTTTCTTCGTGTAAATATGGCTATTCACATTCACACTGCGTGTTTAAAGCGTACAGCTATTTTGCTTCGTTAATTTTACTATAGTAATATGTTACTCTCCTTTTAAGTATTTTATTTGTTTGCATCTAAAAAACGTTTAAATTAGCGTATCTAGTTGTTCCCTCAGACAGGGAGGGCCTTTTTATAAGAGTTCGAAGTGATACTGGAGTGTCCTTTTTCCATATGACACTTGTAACTCCTATAAAGAAGGCTCTTTCTGTCTGGGGGAACAACTATAAATAAAAATATAAAGAGTTACAACAACAGTTAAAATTAGCTTAAAATTTGTTTTGAATTTTTTTTTTTTTTTTTTTTTTTTTTTTTTTTTTTTTTTTTTTTTTTTTTTTTTTTTTTTTTTTTTTTTTTTTTTTTTTTTTTTTTTTTTTTTTTTTTTTTTTTTTTTTTTTTTTTTTTTTTTTTTTTTTTTTTTTTTTTTTTTTTTTTTTTTTTAAAGAACAGATTGTAGAATAAATGCGTATGTACACTATAATTATAGAACATTCTGAAAACATTGTTCTTCTAATTGACAGCTTTTTGGGTTATTGTCGTGGGTTCACTTATATTTGTCTATTTTGTAAGTCTTTCAGTTGTTTTTTTTTAGATTAAAACATTAAGTCGAATATTTTTAGGTTTGGGTTTATTATGACCATCAACTATTGTAACAGATTTTTGTATAACGGCCTCTATTGTACTGAACAGTATCCTGTTAAACCTTTTTTTAATATGTACTTAAACATCATTTATGTCTGCTCTGTTATTTTTATTTATTTCTCTTCTTAACAATATGTATATCTTCGTCATGACAACATTATGACACCAAAAACGAAAATGATCAATTAAATAAGAAATGTTTCTATTTAAATTACATATAAAATTAAAATTGTTTATGATATAAAGTTTCTAAAAAGCAACCGTATTTGTTTTTAATAAAACAATTTAATTTGTGCGTAAATGAGTATTTTTTGTTTAATTAGTG
Source organism: Abscondita cerata (assembly GCA_030710515.1). Taxonomy (NCBI): domain Eukaryota; kingdom Metazoa; phylum Arthropoda; class Insecta; order Coleoptera; family Lampyridae; genus Abscondita; species Abscondita cerata. Next base: position 44,082 of record JALBCR010001521.1, on the reverse strand, counting down.
AAGCAAATAATGTGTAGTAGTTAAGTTATGATTGTAGCGGTAATTAAAAGAATGCAAAATTGACATTTTGTGTAGAATAAGTGTTATCAGAATTATTTTCCGTGAAAGAAAATAAATAACTTTGTTGTGCAAAGAGATGACACGTGCATTACGTTCACCAAGGTTAAAAGTGTACGAGTGAAACGGAGTAGTTTTAATGTGAAAGGTTACGAACAATTCGTATGTGTTAGAATGCATAAAAGTAAGTAATGTAAAAGAGGGGAATGCAAGTTACGAGCGGCAGTCGAGGGTATTCATTCATGGTTTTAAGTTTGAGCTTAATTAATTGATATGCAATTTGCTTATTAACAAATAAAATCAGTGACTCGACGGAAATTGATAAAAGAAAATCAATCATAACGACATCACATTGATGACATCATCATCTACAACAAACAAGGTCGATTATTTTAAGTTAAACCAATTTGTATAAAGAATATTAAATTTGTTCAGTATTAATATACATATAATGGTTGCGGATTTATTTTAGAATTAAGCTTTGTTAGTTTATTTAACATTGTAGTTTCTTTTGTAAAATTTTAAATTTTGTGTGTATATTAAATTTGTTATTTCATGATTATTAACTCTTAATTAACGGACCCAAGACACCTGAGATAATTAAAAGTTTCTAATGCTCAATCATTAAAATTCTTTTATAAAAAATATATAAGCTTAAACTATTGCAATATATATATAACAGTGTGTCTACTTAAGTTGGTAACATATGGGAAACTTTTTTATTATTAATTTTACGAAAAAAAGTAATTTTTTTTATAAAATGTTTTAAAATCTAAATTACAATCATCAGATATTAATTTTTTTCAGTCGTATACGAGGTTTGACAATAATTATGAGTTTGGTATAGGAGTGAAGTACCTTTATTTGTATCAATATCGAAAACTGTAATTATGAAAAGTTGTTCCGAATAAAAAACTATGTTTTAATATGCAATTATACCGAACGTTTATCTTTCTTATTTATTTTAAAGATGATCACTCTTCCGTTCCGTTCAGCAAATTTATTTATTTATAAAAATACGTCAACGATATGGTTTAACATATCTGCCTTCTCTGTTAATATACTTACATTGTTTTATTTAATTGGATCAATCATAAATTTTGAAATTGCTAAATATGAAGGTACTTTCTAGCAATCGATTTAAATAAATTATTTATGAAGCTTTGAAAATAATGAAATTGCTTGTTTGTTTATTTTCTGCATTTAATTTAAATTTTCAAATACAAAACGACTTCAATTTAGATTATCGCAATATCTGATATTGACTTCATATAGTGGGTGCTAGATTGATCATATTGCAGAACGTTTACATTGCATATTACGTTTGTCTAACTTAGTATCTTTATCGAATAAATTAATACTAGTTCACTACAACCATAATACTACTTCGTTATGTAAATAATAAAAATTAACAATTCTTACATTCAGTTACAGTTTCTTTCATCTAATTAGCAGTTTTTTATTTGTTCGATTTTTCTGGTGTCAGGATTATGGGTGCTCTATCAAATAATTCAAAATTTGATATAAGCCCCTTCAAAAAAATTTTGTTTCGCAACATAACAAACCGATCATTATTTCACGAACGTGTGAAACATCCATCTGTCTTTAAGTATCATTGACGTTTAAACCGCATGTTCAATCCGCCACTTTGGGAAAACGTGTTCGGAAAAGAATATAGACGAAACGAATTTTCGGACGTAATGCATGTTAACCGACGATATTTGTGCCCGTTTCAATACAAAAAAATTTGCACTTTGTAGTAAAAGTATCAAACAAAACCAAAACAGTCATGGTTGCAATTTTCAGTTCGGAATATTTTATTTGTTGTTTTATAGCTACAATCGCATTTATTTTTCGAGAATTGAGACTATTTTACGATAGAATGTGTCGTTGTCTTCTGTATTTTTGTTACCTGACGGAATTGCGGGCGACTTTAAAATAAAGTTTTTCGAAAGTTGCGCAACATAGTTTTTTGCTTAATTTACATATTATGTTAGTGAAATATATTTGTGCAAAATTGAGTTAATGAATGTAACACGAAATCGCTATCAGAAGTTCTTAAAAAAAAACGACCTTTAATCTAACCTTTCTGTAATCTGTATTTGTTGCAGGTTCCCCAGGGAGCAACAGACACTTCCCAATCACTTCTACTTCACGGATTTCGAACGCCACAACGCCGAGATTGCCGCTTTCCACTTGGACAGGTAACAAACCATTGATTTTCACCTACTTCCATTTCTTTTAAAAATAGTTGCGCTCCTACTTACTTATTGCTTTTTTCTTCGACGATTATTTCAGTTTTCAAAATGATATCAGTTTGTTATATTTAATCAGGTTGTTTATGCCAATGAAAAGAATTTTCTAACTTGTTTACTCGCAGACTCTATAAATTTCTTGTTTCGTCTCGATAAATAAAGATAAATTACGTGGAATAGTGGAAGAGTGGAAAATTCGAAACGAAACTAATAAACCGAGTGCCCGAAAATTTACTAAGAATTTATCGTGGCACTTTGAAGGATACAAAATAATTGAAATAATTTGAGTTGAAAATTCATCCGCGACGAAGTTTCGTACGTCAAACTTTAAATTAAAATTTTTGTGGCTAAATTTCAATATTACTTGCTCGTATCGTACTACGATATTTTTTTTCTAAAGTTTTGTAATTGCCAGTGGTAGAATATAATTTAAATTTTGTAAATTTTACTTCGTAATTGATAGTATGTACATCTTGTGGTTTCACAATTTCATTCATTGGCTGCTGATTGCGTCTATAATTCTAGTGGTTTAAATGTTTATTTGTATTTATTCTGGGTAACATATTTTCTAATTCAAGCATTGCATAATTCGTGTCGGTATCAGACTTAAACTACAATGTGTGGTATTTCTTAGATTGAATCTATCTATTGAGTGAAGGTACGTTTGTAGCTCAGCGGTTAGCTGCTAGGCAGACAGCAGCGGTTCGATTCCCAGTGTAAACATCGAATTTTTTACCACACTCTCTAACAAAAGCAATGAGATTACTGACTACGGACATACACAATACATATTAATGCTGAGAAAGCCTGATGTGGATATGCAACTTTAAGTGGCTAACCGAGTTTTGTTCTTAGTATATAATATAAAGCAATTGATAACCACAATAAAATTTAAAATGCAAATACTATAGTAACTTCACTGCGGGCGACAGGTCAAGTCATAGTGTAAGAGCTCCCACGTTAACTAAATTTTGTTATATATTCATTGTTTGTACCTATTTCATAACTATTTGTAATAAATTAATAATACTAGTGATCAGAAGAGACACAGACTACAGTAATAAACTTCTCCCAACTCCCATTCACGATACGATCGAAGTGTATGGGACATCGAATATGCAATGACAACAACTCTATTACCAACCTTCTTCTGTCAAAGATATGGCTTAATAATCACGTGTATTAAAGCAAAGTAAACTCATCCGTAATGGTACTTTATAACGATTAACTCCTCAAGAACTGGAAAAGTTGTCAATTATACCAAGGGCTGAAACAAAGCAAATTTTCATCACCACGTCCTAGAGGACCTGTGCCAGAACTACAACGAATTGTAAGCCCTTGGCAAATGCTAGATAGTAATGAAAGGACTTTTGCCTAAGTTATGTTAAATGGGTTGTTACGGTTTTATTTTCCAAATGTAGGACGTGTTTCGAAAGCCGTCTTAAAACGTGTGTCGCGAGTAATATGTTACGACGAAAGTCGTATTTGGCGCGCATTGTGCTAATTTTCTATTGGTGGAAAATAAAATTTGGCTGAGATTCCTAGACGAACAGCGGACATCATCTTTTCCTTCCGTACGGGTGTTTTAGCGTACACCTTAAAGTTTACCTAACTTCCCGATCTGTCGATACCGTCGCTAGTAGGAAATTTTCATTCTCGGAACTGCATCCTACAGATTACAGCTAAGTTTTATTATTTAAGTAACTTATTCAGTGATAATGCGTATGAAGCTCAAGTACATATGACATAGAACGGCTTGAGTAAATTTTTATTTGGTGTACTCTCCACAATCGAACGTTTTTTTGACTAGCTCAATACGTGCTCGAGCGCTTTATTTAGAGCGGTTGACGCGAGAACAAAAGGCCTTTTGGGTTTGCGGGAGGTACTTACGCCTTTCATCTTAGTCTAACTTAGTTTAAATAGCCGTGTGTAAGTGATATGTATACGCAGAGCTTTCTTAGTAGCCAATCCTCAATTGGAAAACATTAATAGCGAGCTTTATTTATTGTTAAGCGAGGCTGCTGCTAACGTACGTAACTACATGGGACAGTCTCTCTATTTCTGTCACGTTCTCCTAATACTTTAAGATTTGTTTGTTGTTTTATTTAATTGTTTGTCTTTCTCTTTTGTTGGCGTCAATCTAGCGTATTATGTTTTAAGTAACACTTATTGATCCCCTGTTGGTCAGTTTTATTTCTTTCTTTTACCCAGCAGGTGGCGCCTTGTTAGACAGTAGTTTAATTTCTTAGAATTCTTTAGGGACCTCCGCGACGCTCCGAAGAAGCCGAACGCTGTTGTTCTAGCTATTATAAATACCTTATTCTCCACGAACTTAGTGCGCTATGTCGAGCCGAATTTCCTTTGGTTGTTTCTTTTTTTTTAGGTTATTCCTCTAGAGCCGTCGTTATTTGTAAACCACAACCGTTACAGGGTGGCAATTTTTCTACCATGCAAATGAGTTTTGAGTTTTAATTCCAGTGCTCGGAGCTGCATGACCAGGCTTCTATGTAACAGTTTACCGTAAGTCGCTCCTTACAACTACTACGAATACAATCCTGGTCAAGAAGGGTCAGCAGCTAGAAAAACAACCCCGGATTGTTTGCCGACAACCCGTAGTTCCGACAAGTCTTGGATCAGACAGTGATTTTGAAATTATCTGGAAATAGGTTCGACTAGTACCCAGTCGGCCGACAGGAGGCCATCTATTCCGCCTATGGTTTAATAACATTGTACTCAATTGTAACTCGAGAAAACGACGATGCATCAACAATAAGGGACCGCTTTTCGGGCCGCTATAAAACAGACCACCAGAGACATGAGCGACATCTGACAGCTATGTGATAGATGTCATGGGATAGCTACTGTAATAGGCTGAAAATTAATGAGCCGTCAACCTCTCAACAATGCTAAACCATCTGGTGATTTTGAGCTCTCGTTTTCTTCCTCCTAGAAGGCAAGCTGATCGTCCATGATGGGGTTCTAGATGGCGGACCTGCAGGTAAATCCAGCTTTTATGGCTTTCCACCTAATTTTTTGAATACCTTAACGATCTTGACTACTTTTTTGTCATCAGAACTACGCTCTGTGTCTCTTTCTGTCATGCTCCCTACATTTGTGAGTTCGTATATGCCTAGCTTTTAAGAAAAAATGTGTATAATAAGTACTTTCCGGAAACTCGAAAAAAATTCCGCATTTAATCAACACATCATCACCATTTTAAGAAAAATTCTAACAAAGAGGGACATTTATTAAATAAATTAAAATTTATTAATTGAAAAATGTAGACTTGGATGTGTTCTTTTGGAACTTCTTCCTCTTTTTTGGTGGTCGTAGAACTCAAGAACTTCAAATTTCTGATTGATATTGTATCTAGATCTGCTACACCATTAATTCTTCTGGTAGTAACAGTTGCTACTTATGTGCGGATGTTTTGCTACTCATGGCTGACTGATCTTCCATGTTAGGTGATGGATTAGTCTTAGTGTTTTTAAAATCATTAACTCGGAAAATTATAGTATAAATTTATTTATTAGATTTTAATTGGTTCTTCCACAATGTCTTTGCGTCAAAAAGGAGAGAATCTAAAATATACAACAATAAATGGGAAGAGCATTGCAAAAGTTGGAAGGTAAATACGAGAGGCTAAGAGAGGAAGTGGAAGGAAGAAATAAGGGAAACACACGAGATGGAGATATAACCAAAAAAGAAATGGATGAAGCAATAAGAAAAGTTAAAAAGGAAAAAAAAACAGAAGGCATAGATGATACATAATAAGAACAATGGAATAATTTAGGAGAAAAGATGAAGGAAAGGATTAGAAGAAGTTTCCCGGAAAAATGGAAAGAAGCCCAATATATAAAGGAGTGATGAAAAGGAGGCAATAAGTTATAGGGTGTAAGCGTGATGAAGGTGGGATATAAAATATACCCCGGAAATGTTAAGAGTAAGCAGGATATGTTTCTTTCACATTCTTTTAGGTGGGGCAATCGAACACAAAACTGTGCAATTTTTTTGCAACGTTTCGTACTCGATGGGAAAACTTCTTCAGGCCAATTTTTGTTTAATGTTAAGAGTAAAGTTAGATAAAGAGCTAGAGGTGAGGTACACATTACCAGAATGGCTAATATGATTTAGGAAGGGAAGGGAACAATAGATAACATATATCCTGCAACATATTGTAAATAAAGAATTAGAAAAGAAAGGGGGAAAATGTATGCCATATGCATCGACATTAGAGTCGCATTTGATGGAGTAGAGAGAAAGATAATCTGGGAACCAATGAGAAAATGCAAGATAAGAGAAGTTATAATAGGGCCAATCAAGGAGATATACAGAGAAACAAAGTGTAAAATAAGAGTGAGGACGAGGTTTGAAACTGAATTTTGGACATAGAGGGAGTTAAAACAGGGGTGTTTATTAAGACCAACACTTTTCTCAATATACATAAGGGATATGGAAGAAGAGATCTAAAAATAAGAAACAATGTGAAAAAAAAGGAAGAGGAAAGTAAGTAAAATGGTTATGGGGAGAGGAGAAGATAGATAGATTTAGGTACCTTGGGAAGGACATGGGGAAGAGAAGGTATATATATTTAAGTACTATTAGGCATTCAGGACTTTTGTTGTTAAAACTAAACTTTTTCGCTTCTTCCAGTTTTTTGCTAAGTTTTGCACATTCAGACACTTTAAGTCCTCCTCCACGCATTGTAGCCACGATTTTTTTTTGGTCTGCCACGTTTGTTAGTTTCCGATAACTCAGTATATAGCACTTGTTGAACAACACTATTATGTCCCATCTCCCCACATGCGTTAACCATTGCAATCGCTCTTCTTTCACCACCTCTATGAGTTTTGGCTTTTTGTAGAATAGTTCAATTTCTTGGTTGGTTTTTCTTCTCCAGAATTCCCTTTTTCTCACACCCCCATGTTTTATTTAAAATTTTCGTTTCTGCTACTTGCTAATTTCTTAATGTCCTGCTGTCTTGAAACCAAAGTCTAACTCGCATATAATATTGCCGGTTTTATTAAAGTTTCGTAAATTCTAATTTTCAATTTGCGCGATACTTCTTTGCTTCCAAGTATTTTCTACTATGTCCCATACAATCTCGTTTCCAATAGGAGTCTTTTATTCATTTCTTCTTCATTACTTCCGTTGCTCTTTGTTTCTACTCCAAGGTATGTAAAATTAATCGTGGTGACACGGATCTCCTTGTCTCAGTCCTACGTTTGATTGAAATTTCTCTCCTATTCTTCCTTGAAATTTAATCCAGTTATTTGTATCCTCAAATGTCATTTTAATTAATCCGACAAGTTTCGTATTCATTCCTACACTTTCTAGTGCTTCTATGAATGAATAGGTCACTGAGTGAGATTGATTTTTGAGTGAACTTATCTTATACTACTTTTAGATGAAAACTCTGATCTGTTGTTGATTTACTTGGTCTGAACCCACTCTAATAATGCTTTTATACGCTATATTTAACAATGAGGTTGGCTTGAAATTGCGTACATTAGTTCTGTCTCATTTTTGTGCAACGGACAAATTAACGACTCACTCCAATCTTTAGGCATTTTTTTTGTATTCCAGATTTCTTCTACCAATTCTTTCATTCTTTTAACATCCTGCTTTCCTCCATACTGCTTGTAACTCAGTTCCCGGGTTCTTGTTATTTGTCATTTATTCCAGTATAAGTAAAATGTGTGCCTTGCGACATCTCGTGTAAACATTGACACGTATGAATAGTATAAACTAAGAAAAATGCCAACAGTAAACTGTAACGGCCGTTACAGTTAACTGTTGGCATTTTCTTAGTTTATTCCAATATGTTTCATATTACGTCATCATTGTTTCTTTTACTCTTTTTGTCATCATATATCATCCTCTCTCTAAATTAGAAGTTTCTATAACTTGACTTTGTCTTCTTTAAGAAATATGTCGTATGAAAATTTTCTTTATCTTGTCTCTTCTTGTTTCTACATAACGTTTTACATTTCCTATTTATAATTCTTTAGTGCATTCTCTTAAAAATTGTATGTTAATTTTCTTCTTTTTTTCTTTACATTCTTTTTCGAACAAATGTTTTCTCATTTTTTGTTTTATTTTTTCTACTGATTTCTCCAGTTCTTACATGGTTAATTTCTTCAGTTGCTCCCACTTTTTTTCCACTCCTTGACCTAATGATGTTTTTCGATTAACCCTTCTAGGTATCTGGCATATTTTCGTTTTTTGCCCTGCTTTTTCAACTCTTCTACATTCCATTTCTTAGTAAGAATTTTATTGTTTTTCTCTGTTCTTCTCCTTTACTAGCATATGATGGCTGTCTATATCTGCACCCCTATACCTTCTCACTTTCTCTAATATGTAAGCATGTTTTTCCTTTATAAGTATGTGGTCTATTTGGTTTTTGGTTTTTCCGTCCGGGCTTATTCATGTTTGTTTCTGAATATCTTTCTGTGTCGAAAAGTTGATCGTATCTGTAGTTTATTATCTGTTGCATCAGTAATTTCCCATTTTCGTTACTGCGTTGATGCAGGCTATATTTTTCTATCGCTGTGTAATAATTCTGTTCTTAGCCCACTTTCGCGTTACAGTCTCCTACCACTATTTTTATGTCATACTTTGGACGACTATCAAATTTTCATAATATTTCTGTTTTCCTTTCTCATTAGTATCCTTAGTATGCAGTATTCATTTTTTTCTAAGACTTTAAAATCTATTATCATTTGTTTTATTAAAAAAAAACCGATCCCAATCTATTCTGCTTGCGTCCTTTATTACATAAAATATATTCATTATCAGTTATGCTTTTCTTGTAGCGTTAGAATATTGACCTTAAGCATTTTTAATTTTCTTTCTTTAAAGAGTCCTCTTACATTCTAAGTTTTAATAGTTAAATCTTTTGTTATCTTTATTTTATCAATTCCGTCTTCTTTCTTTTTTATTCGTCGTTGTTTCTGTCTTACTGTCATTTCCGTTTCCATAATCATTTTGTTACCTTTTGACTTCTGATATCCTATCTTTACTACTTTTCCTCCTTTCCTTTCTTGCTTAATTTTTCCTTGCAATTTTTTTGTATTTGTTGCTCCTGAGGTGTAAGATCATTTTCAATTACTATTTTTGTACCTTTTAAAAATATTTTCTTCTTCATTATTTCATTTTTTCCAACTCACTAATTTTGCCACAATTATTTTGTTCTTTTCGGTTTTTGCTCTATTTTAATCTTGACTTTTTGTCGTTCAGGAATTTTGCAGATTTTCTTTCAGATTTGTTTTCTCAAACTTTAATCTTTTTATGATTGTTTTCCTTTCTTTTTCTCCTCTCTTTATTTTCTAATGCCTCCTCCAGATTTTTTACACTTTGCATTATATCTTTTTTTTTTGGTTTTCCACATTCTTTGTTTAGTTTCTAATTCTTCTCTTAAATTTTTAGTTCATCCTGGTTACTTTTGAATTCTCTTAACATTTCTTCCTTGGTGGCTTGTAATTCTTTAGATAATTTTTCGTTCATGTTATTTATTGAAGCTGTTAATTTAGTCTGGCAACACTGCGTTAGTATTCGCGAGAATTTATATAACCTCGCTCGCAAATGGCTTTCTTATCGTGTACAGCTGATTGCTAGAAGTTCACTTTGTTTTTATTTTACTGTTTACGTGCCTGATCCTCTTTTATTATTTTTGCTGTAGAGTTTACCGGAATTGCGTTGTTGCGTATTCAAAAACATATATGAAGCAAAATAAAAAAGTTACGGAAAAACGTAAAGTGAAAAAACAACTGTCACCATGGTTACTAAACAAATTTAGTATCAAGAGTGTACCGTAGATGGCGTTACGAGTTATACAAATACAAAATAGTGATATTAACTTAGTTCTAACACTTCCTTCTAAGTTACATACAACTATTTTGCTACAACTAATGCACTCACTTGGACTACACTCAACTCTTGACGAAGTTTTGCAAAACGAACTCAATCGAGTGGTTTAGTTAGCAAAACTGCTAACTGATGCTCACTAGCAATATATTCGATACTAATGTCCCTGTTAAGGTAACGGTTGCGGACGAAGTAGTGACGTACTTCTATGTGTTTCGAGCGTTTATGATGCTCCGGGTTTTTGCACATAACCCTTAGCAATTAAACGAGCTTTGAACTTTTGATTCTCATCTGAAACCTCTTTTACGTTTAAAACCCATCGATTTTGAATTATTATAGCACCTTTACGAGGATTTACAAGCTACTACATGTTGTTCTTTGCGTTTACCGAGAGTTCCTCTTTTATAGCAGCTAACCATTCTTTAGTGTTTTGACTCTATGGCCTCATTATAGGAAGAAGGGATTATTCTTGGACTATCAATTTTTGCCAATAATAAGTACTCACCACTGCTCAACCACACTGGCTCCCGACTACTACGTTGTAACCGCGGTTCTTCTTTCCAAGTGGAAGATTCTTCTTCCGACGAGTCATCATCATTTAATTTATTGACAAATCCTAAAGAATCTGGCGATTCCAAAATCTAACGGTTCTTGTTTGTCTTCATAAACTGGATCGGTGTTAACTTGTATGCTGACCTTGGACATACACACTTTTTCGGGTTTGAAATTCGATAATTCTGAAGGACTCAATCCATTTATTGGAGTTTTACCGAAGCGATTGAGTAGATATGTAGCTGTGTAACAGGCTCATGCTCACAATGATTTTAGCAAAACACTCTCAGCAAGCATCGATCTCACAAGCTCACATTATACCACGCAATGACAAATTGTTTTGTACTTTTTCGCACTCAAATTTGGTATTGTCTGTCAAAAATACTTTCACAGTATGATCAGCATTTTTAACCTCGTTTAAAAATTGCTCTAGACATGTTGACTTCATTTTTATGTTTGATGAAAAAAATTCGGTGGTATCTGCTGAAGTCGTCCATAAATATGACATAGTGTTTTGAACCGCCCAGTGAGTTTGAACTCATAGGTCCATTTACGTCCGCGTGAATCTGTTCACCAAAAGGTCTATATTGGTCACGACCCTTGAAAGGTTAACGATGCGCCTTACCTAAAGCACAACCATCGCAGAAAGTTTCTATTTGCACTTTATCCAAATTAATACCAGCTTGCTTTAAAACATTCTTGACATGAAATTTGTTTTGATAACCTAGCCTTTCATGTCATATTTGTAATGTCTCTGACGCTTTGGCAACATTTACATGATTTATAGGCTTCAAAAAAATGCATGTTCAACTTCCATCTTGCCAACGATCACTTGTACAAACTTTATTATTATGTCTAAACTCAACATTGTCTTTAGATATTGTAATTTTATGTCCAAGTACTGGGCTCCGATTTGCAGAAAACAAATTTCTACCAGAATGTGGGCATTTCAATTGCTATACACCCAGGTCCAAATGCAATCATAACTTGGATGTTAGCCAACGTAATATTTTCAGGAGATACAATAGACTTATGGGTTTGAAAATAATTTTTAGTACCTATAATGTGTTGTGAAGCACCACTTTGTGGTATCTATTCTTGATATTGTCGCACAAAATGTTTTTTGTTTTGAGAATTTTCTCGGTAGTTGAACTATTTTTACTTAATTTTGGAATGATGATGATCCTTCTTACCACAGTTTTGACACGCCCATTTGTCAACTTTGGTTTTATTCTTTGTTGACTGTTGCAAATGTTTCCACTTTTTACTAGAATTAGTTTTTGCTGAAAACGTCGCTTTAACTGATTCTTTTGTTGAACGTAATTTTATTGAACACAACTTTTCAATTACCACATTCAGAGTACGACCGTCCAATGCCTTCCAAACATTTCGGAACTCATTATATTCAGGCCCTAATGTAGGACATAATTTGTTCAATTAACATTTTTTCAGATAAAGAATTTTCATTTTGTTTCGCTAATTCTATGTTAAGATAAGTAAAATTGTTTTGCATTTTCGCAATATGAGTCGAAATATCGTCAGATGGATCACGTAAAATTGTGTAGAACTGTTTCATCAACATGTCTAACCTTTGTTCACTTGACCGTTCATAGAATTTGTCTCAAATTTTCTTCGCGGTTTTGCAAGTAAGTACCAATTCTGCTTCTGATTGTGACGAGGAATATGCAATGATACTTAGATGCCTTTGCATTATCCTGTATCCATTGTTCATTTGCCAACGTGTCTTCAGGCTTGTGTGACGTTTGGACATAATCTGCTGCCATTAACAATTTGTACTAGATTGTGTTGCTCGAATTGCATATTCATTTACCACTTTTATTTGGCCCAACAAGAGGGATCCTCTAACTTATCAACATGAACTTATCAACACAGTTTATTTCACTTTTATAGGCAAACTACTGAGCCCATTACCTGTAGAGTTTACTGGAATTCCGTTTGTTACAAATAAAACTAGGTAAGCGAGTTTTTTTAATCAACAAAGACGATGAAGGAAAAAGAAGACGAGCTCTTCTTTTAATTACCCGTCTAGCGCAATTCGCCGCAGAACGTCGTGGGTTAGTAATAATTTAGCTACACGAAAAGTACTACTAAGCAATTGAAAAGATTTATTTTATTTTTCTTTTTCGTAGCACAAATAAAAAAAGAAAGGGGCGCCACTGGTTAATTAAAGTAGGAAAAAGCTATCGAGTTTAACCAGAAACACTGACAACTACGGATCGGTATGCTAATTAAAACAAAGATTTCAACGTCAATACGATGTAAAACTTTATTAGTAGGTTAAATAGTTTGACAGGAAAAACAAAAAGTTTATCACAGACGGGCGCTTAAAACAATTCGCGAACGCACACGCAAAATACAAGAGGCGTACGCAGGTTAAACTTTGCGTAGTATACGGGATAGTCAACGCCTCGAGAGCGTAGTCCGCGAACGTAACTAGGCGTAAAGGTCGGCAAGCTACATTTCGTGCTTAAATAATCTTCTTTTTGAAGTCGCATATCCGTTACTGGACGTTGCACACCCTCGCATGTATATGTGTTGTGCATGACAGTAGACACACTTATACATTGAACCTACAGTTTAACGCCGACTTCGAACGGCTTAGTTGAGAGATTTACAAGGCAAGTATACTCTCGCTGGTTTGCCATTGCCTTGCGAGAGTACGGCCGAAAAATTTGATGTTTGCACAGGGAATTGAACCCGAGGTGCCTGCTTAACAGCTAACGCACTTAACTGCAGAGCTACGACCGCACTCACTTAAATAATGCGTACGCTTAATAATCCAATGTATCAGAATTGATGCGTTCGTTGCACAAAATACTGATTAAGATTTACGGTACTTTAAACGAGAGGCTGCAGAGGATCGGAGATAAGCACGCCTACAACTTGACGGTCAAGGAAATAGCGAGTGGTAGTTTTAATCTCCGCCAAAATACATCGGATGCACGGGCTCCACTGCTATCAAAGAAATTGACCTCTGTACTTGTGGTCGGTGGTAGTTTGACCCTTAAGGCAGGTGACAATCTTTCCTACGAATCGAACTGCGAACTCGTAATTTCCCAAAATACACTGCGGTACACCCCATTATAAGTTACAGTACGTCCAAAGATACCGTGATAATAAACCTAAAGATACGTCTAAAACAAGAAGGAAAAGAAAATGTCGGTAACCATGTTGTTACCGTTGGAACAACAATGTTGATTTACAGTAGTCGAGAAAGAATTAAAAATATTCTTCAATATACCTCCATCGTCTCATAGATCGATCCCATAGAACTTTACAATCGAAAATAAATGGTCGATTATTGCAGATGCGAAAGAAAATGTCGGATGAAACTACCTGCTTGTACTTAAACGACGGAATAGGATGCAACACCCGACTACCACAAATTTTACGACTAAAATGACCAACGTCCGGTCTCGTCCGAGAATCGAATAGTGTCGAAACGAAAATGGCAATATAACCGCCATCTATTGGCGTCTGGAGTAAACAAAAAAAGGAACTATAAAACTGCGTTATCTGCAATTTTGTAGGAAAAACAGTAACACGTTGTTGCGTATTAAATTACATAAGTAAAATATGTGTCTTGCGACATCTCGTGTAAACATTGACACGTATGAGTAGTATAAACTAAGAAAAATGCCAACAGTTAACTGTAACGGCATGTGTGTTAAAGTGCAAAGCGCTATCTAAGCAATAGCTTTAATGCTTGTAACACACGTTGCCGATTAAGCCAAGATAATCGTGTACAGAAGTACACACGCAACAAAAGAACACCTGATGCAGCATTTCGCCTTATTGTGAGCTCATCAGAGGTGTATACTTAAGTGCGGTATACGACTGTACAAGACCGCGGTTGGTCTTATAGTATAAACTAAGAAAAATGCCAACAGTTAACTGTTGGCATTTTTCTTAGTATTAAATAACGTATATGAATCAAAATAAAAAGTTTAATAACGAAAACTTACAGAAGAACGTAAATGCGCCAGGCTGGCGCTTTTACGCCTTGAATGATTGGAAAAGGATGGAGGTACGAGGCTTAATCACCCGGACAGGACCTTACTCAATCCCCTGCTTCTCTCTTACAGAGACGGTATAAACAGGGACTTCCCTATTTGAAGCCAACTTACGAACTTACACAATGTAAAGCCACGCTTCCAGAAGGTGGAACTGTTTTGAGAAACCTTTCTTCGAACTGAGGAAATTACTCCTCTTGATCCAAGGTCAGTCCTAAGATTCCTCAGAGAACTTAACCTACTGGAGGAGCTATAAGTTCAGAAAGGAGGAGTACAATAATCAGTACTGATTCCGTGCCACACACCCTAGGTTACTTCTATCTATCTAACTTAATTTTAACAAACACCTACTTATTAACTTAACATTTCGAACTTCACTTTAAAAAACACTTTTAAAAAGCGTATTCATGTACAGAGCGGAGATCTAGGGTTGGAAGGAACGGAAGGAATTGGAGAAAATTCAAGAGAAATACTGCGGTGGACGACAGGATTAGATAGGGAAACATTAGGGTATATAATAGACGAAGACAAGCTGGAGAAGATAAGGATTCATGTAGGAAGAAAAGCGTTAAGATTTGAGGAGCGTATTTACGATAGAAAGGATAATGAACTGGTATACGATTGTTGGAAAGAGGTAGAGGAGCCAACAGTAAAACACGACGAAGAGGACAGAAAGGCAAATTATGAAAAGGAAGGCTATGTAAGCGAGGAAATAAGAAGGTTAAGACGAAAAGGAGAAGAGATAGGGATATCAGGAGACAAGAGCGAGGATAAGGAAAATAAGATATTACAACCTAATAGGAGACAGAGTTTCATGGTACCTGAGGGAAAAGTATAGGGGGAAAGAAAACGATAGCAAGATTTAGATTGGGAAATGAGGAGAACTAGAACAAATTTTGGAGGAGTGTGGGAGGAAGGTGGAGCAGGATATGCGGGGAAGGGTGGGAAAATATAGAACATCTAACGGATGAATGCGGCGAGCTAAGAAGGGAAGAAAGAGGGTGAAGGACACTACTCGGGGGGAAAAGGGGAAAAAAGACAAAGTTTGATTTGAATTACAATTTTAAAATGTGAACTAAAATAAATTGAAAATATTTTTTAAATCCACTTAATGAACAATTCGATTTCAGTTTTGGATGTTTGGAAATAAGCTTCAGGTTGAATTGGTAGATTGATTCATCACGGGTACAACGTGCGGTAGTTGTTAATTAATAATCAATTTTGGAGCATTTAATGAAATTATTTTCTACTCAAATGTAATATATTGTAACTGTTAAACCTCTTTGAAGTTGTTAAATCCGTTTACTGAGTAATCTGTGGCTCAATAAAAAAATGTCACGAAACGTTGAACGTAAAAAAAACGAAAACTACTTTCCTTCTTTCAACCTACAATTATCGTGTATTTTTTAAGCACAAAGCTTAAAATTTTTTTTTGTAATTTCAATTCTTTTATCATGACCTGATTTCATTGCAAAAAATTAACGTTTAATGAATGATCGCTGGAGCTGAATGGTTTCGATATGAAGATGTCAATGTACATAATGAAATTCAATCAAAAGTAATTTTCTGATACGTGAAAGTCTAGAAAAATTTCATATTATTTAAAAAGTTTGTTAGGAAGTAACTGTTAATAAACGCGTTGTTATTAAATTTTCTTATCATCTAAGAAGTGAGTATCAAGCAGAAATTGCCTGTCGCTCAGTACAAAAGAATACTTAAAATATTCATCATAACTTCGCTATTTGAACTTAATTTATTCGGCACACGGCGAAATGTCATATAGTCTTTAATGAAATTCTCAAGCACACTCATTTGTCACAACAAATAAAATTGAATAAAATTTTGATGAAGTCTTAGGGAAGCAACTTTCTTTATAAAGTAACTACAAACAAAATTTGTTCCTTTGAGCTCAAGCTCCAACTTAGAAAATAGTTTTCCTTCTCAAATTACTTTGTCAACTAAGTGCGGAATTATCCGGCTACAAAGTTTATTTGATAAGTAACTAGACCCGCATAGGTTGTTTATTCATTTCCTTCCGGTTTCTATTTTTCAGATTATTGGGTTTTCGTCGAGCGATGCCTGTTTCTGGACGACGCTTAAATATGACGTCCGAATTGTATCAGAAGGCCGAAGGGGAACTATTAAAAACGTTTTTCGTTTCGCCATCGGACAACTTGTGCTTTCACGGCAAATGTACTTATTATTGTGATACATCGCATGCAATATGTGGAAATCCTGATATGTTAGAAGGAAGTTTTGCAGCGTTTTTGCCGTCAAAGGATTTTGCACCGAGAAAGGTATGTTAAGATATCTCTCGTACGTCACGAATTTAGTTTAAAATTTATTGCGGTGCTCGCAGGTTTGGAGACATCCGTGGAGACGATCATATCATAAAAGGAGAAAAGCTCAGTGGGAAACTGAGGCGAACTATTGTTCGGTTGTGCGTGAAATACCCCCTTATGATCAAGGGCGTCGTTTGTACGATCTTATGGATATGTCCGTGTTTGATTTTCTTATTGGAAATATGGACCGACATCATTATGAAACTTTTAAGTGAGTAAATTTTATTTGTTTATTTAATCTGGATAAATTTGTTCGATTAATAGCTTGCGAAAAACTTGCATAATGGATTGTGGTACTGGGATGCAGGGTAAATTGCATATAGGTGTATGATGAACTAACTTCCTTAATTTAAGTTTAATACTCTATATAGTGTGTACACCGATTAAGTGTGTAATACGTAACGTGTAAAGGTGTAGATGTTTTAAATTGTATTCTATTTCATTAATGTACAGGATGTTTTTACGGTGAAAAATTACGAGTAAAGTTCTTTTGTTTTAAAAACTGTTTACTTACAAAACTTATTCAGAATTTAGCACTATTTGTATCTTTAAAATATATATTTTTAAAGTGGGAGTGCTAACTGTAACTCAAACTATGTCAAAATCAAATTTTAACAACACAATTAAATACCTTGAGTCAAGCACTAATTTGTACCTACGATGGTTTTTCTTTAATCTCAATAATTAGTTAACAATACATTTTTTTAATATAATTTTGTCGCGCATTTTAACGATTTCGGCAAAAACTCGTTTAAATAATTCTCAAATAAAAACAAAATTGACAATCTTATTTATCCAATTTAAAACTAATTTGTACCCACAATGATTTACATATAATGCCAATAAATAAATGAGTTTTTCGACAGTTTCCAAAACGAAATTTTTAACGCCTTTCTTTTACTTTTTCCTACTATATACAGTTAATTATTTTAATGAAGCTAAAAAGAATTCTGGAGGGCGGCTGTTCGTCCTTATGTTGTTAAAAACAAAAAAAGGATCAAGTAAATATATCGTTGGATAATGAGCACATTATCTTAATTAGATTTAGATCGAATTTTGTATATTTCCAAATAGATCAATTTGTCGAAAAGCGTCGTGGGTTAAATGAAGAATTAGATACACGCAAATTTGTCGTTCATAATTCAAAATGTGTTAATTACATGATAGATTAATTAGGGTTCCACTGATTCGAAAATAAGAGACTCAACTATCGGTGCGAATCGGAATACATAAGGGTTAGAAATCTAATTAAAGTAAGAAAAATACAAGTTCAACGTAACATAAAATTTGTTTAGATAAATTTATCACAGGCGTTAATTATGGTGGTGTTTTATTATAATTGCTTAAAAAGTAAAAGTAAGCGTAAGCGCCGCGTACTTTGAGTTCGCCAAAACCGCTTGCGCTACACAGGCGAGGGCCGCTGTAGGACGGGCACGAATACGAGGCGACGCTCGTAAAGTAAAAATACGAGAGAGATTGTGAAGCGAGTCGGTGTTCTTTTTACGCGAACTGAATTAACTAGCAGAGCACCTGAATGTACGTGGTGTTTGTTGACGTTGACTAGCGGCCTGACGAGGATCAAATGCAGTGTATGACCGTTGGACCAACCGGACTCAAACAGGCATCGATCCCCCTCGGCATAAAAAAGAACACAGGATTCGAGTAAAATATAGAGATTTCGCTTCCTGAATGTTTGAAACTAACCTTAGGTACTTTTTTTGCGGTAGCTTTGGACCCAAAATGCGTCTAAAAAGGTACAGGAGAAAAATATCTGTAAATATGCAGCCAGTGAGTCAAAAATAACTTACGGTAGTCGAAAGAAAAGCGAAAATACGCTTTTAGCCACATCAATCGTATAAAAGGTCGATTCGACAAAATACAATCTAAAATAATTGAACGATTAATGCTGATGTACGGGAAAATTACGGATTAATACCATCACGCCCAAGATGACGGCGTGTAATGTTTAAATGTTTTGACTACCACGGCTTCGAGTACGATAATGACGAGTCCGAATCTTGCCCGAACTAAGATGGCCATCTATCGGCGTTCGAAGAAAAAAAGGAATCTTTTGTGCATTAAGCAAATAAATCCTGTAACAATGTGAACATGATATCAAAAAAACCACTTGCCCGATTTTTCTGAAACTTGGTATATATGTTATTTTAATACCGAAAATCTGATTCAATCTTGGATCCAAGATCGATTTATTGGTAGTGCCCACTTCAAATCTGACTTAAATGCGTCGGTGGGGTATATCGCAAGTTCTGCATTGTGTCCAAGTATTGAAGTGGGCTGTGTCAAGGTTGAGGGAAGCGCCTAAATAACAAAGTGGACAAAATGTCCAAGTTGGGCGATGTGTTTAGATTGTGAAGTTGGGCATTTTGTTTAAGATGGTAGTCGACAATTGGTCGTTGAGTTCATTGGGCATTATGCCCAACAGACGAAGCGTCTAAATACGTTACACTAAAATTGGAAATTTTCGGAAAGAGAAAAAAGAAAATTGCGGTTTAGGAAAAAATAGTTCTCATACAAGTTACAGCTAATAAGATTACCAACAACTTTACTTCTATATATTTTTTTGAACAAGTAATATTCTTGAGACATATTGTAACCAATTACTGTTACATGTTTGTTATATCTCAGTTTAAACAAAGTTTGGTATAGTGATATTACAAATAACTTTCATTTGAAGAAAAAATGTAAAATGAATATTTATGTAAATATTTCTTTTGCACACTTTTGGAGATTATGGTAAAAGTATCGTGCTAGCTTTAGATTAAGTCTTCGTCAGAAATATCACACCAAACATTTACTATTGCATGCTGCAATGAACTAGAAACTTGAAGTCTCTCTAAATTTTGAGATCTTACAACTACATTAGTGGAAAAAACATTCGTCCGCGAAAATAAGATGTTTACTAAAATTTTGATTTTGCAAATATTGATCCCCGTACCACAAATAAACATTTAATAGCTTTCCTCGGCAGTTTCTTTTAATATGTGTATAAATTTCTACTTCTCTCTTCCTTAGTGACATTTTAGGAAAGCGCCTTAAAGAATCTCTTTGTAATAACCTTTTTTGACACGTGTGGGCCATTTTTTAACATATTCCTAAATTAGCAAATTACAAAATGATTGTAACGTGTTAATTTTATATATGCGATTGATATACTCAAATTGCAACTTGTCATTGTTTGAATACAGGAAGATATACAAACAAAGTTGGCCGATCAAAATGACAATTGACAAATGAAAATTTATCATGAAAACACCCTTACATTAATGAATTTTTAGTTTTAGACCAAAAGGTTAAATTTCTACTGAAAACTTTTCAATTTGTTCCATTTTTTGGCAAAAATGGGTGAATTTTGATGATTTTTTAAAATCTTGACAATTTTTGAAATTCAAATACTTGTAAACATGACGATAAGCAAAATTTTTGAATCGATACATAAATGTTTACAGAAAAATGCTGAAATGGCTTTGAAAATTTGTCATTCCTTTCTGCAATTTTACATACATTATTTGTGTTAATTTTATCAATTGAAATATCATTGAAACAAAAACTCTTAGTTGTCCACGTTTTACTTACTATCATAAGGGGCTTCATCAGGGCGAGAAACTTGAAACAAACAAACGGCGCAGTCGGGTAATCAACTTGTTAACTAAGTCAGACAAGTGTTTAAATAAAAAATTGGGCTGGCTATGTAATTTAATGGATTTTATTGCTTTTACACAGTACACATTCAATACAGCACATAAAACACGTGGTGGCATAGAATTCTGTCTTAAAAAAGGAAAAGCGCCGGTTAGCAATTTGCTCGGTAATTAGAAAAATATCTCCGTATACAGGGTGCAGCAGATAAAGCGTTGGTTAGACGGATCTTGATAACTATTTAAAATTGACACGGAGGGGTTTTGAAGGGTGAACTATTTATTGAAAATGTTAGCATCCTCTTGCCACTTCCGGTTATACCCTATGCTATAAATTCGATATTTTAAATGAAACACCCTGTATGTTTTTTTAAAATTTTCTAAATGTTCACGTTATTCTAAACAAATTTTGTTAATAGTTTCCTATGTCTATGTTGAACAGAAGATATTGTACACAACATAGTTTGCATTGTTTGTAAACGTTAAATTGTTATTTTTATTATACAGAGTGTTCTAGAAATAGGAGTAAAGTATCATATTAAAAGTCATGTAATTATCTTTTTTTCAAATAGAACACCCTGTATATGATTTATTATTCTAGAAGTATACATTATACACTACCTATCTGTATTAGGTTTACCTACACCTATCTCATGTAGATTTCCGGTAATTCCACTTTGATCATTTTTGACACTAAATCTTTGTATTGAGTTTATGTAGGAGGAGTGTGATGTCCTTCTTCAAGTTTTTCTTGAGCCCTTGCATATCTATCCTAACAATTTTATTGACTTTCTGAGGCTGACAGGAACCGTTATCATTACAAAAGTTGGAACACGTGAAACCTGCTGAATAAGAAAACAAGTCGGATTGATGAACTTAAACAAAATACTGGTTTTAACAGAATATCTTTATTGAACATTTTGACCTATTTTGAGCTGCCTAACTTTGATTAGTACAATGTTAGTACCTAGAAATAAAATTTTCCCGTTTATTTTTTTATATAGCGAGGATCTAAGATTTTTGAAAATGTGTAAAGGATATTTTTTTTTATCTTTTAATTTATTTATCTCATAGGCTAGTAATGCACATAGCAATAATAATTTTTTTTTGAAAACTATTTTAGTCCCGGGTAATTTATTTCGTTGCCTTCTTAATTGTCTCGATTACATCTTCTTTCAACTCTTCTGCTGTTTCCTGTTCTTCCTCCATTTGTTATATCTTTCCAAACTCTTTTCGGTTCATATTTTCATTTCTGCAATTTTTTCTTTCTTGTTTTTCATCTCTTATTAAGTCTATTTCTATCGGTAGGTCATTCGAGGGCACTTTATTTTCCATCTTCATGTAGGTATTCTATATCTTCTTTACTAATATCGTTTACAATTACGAAATATATTTCCCATTCTGATCTTTCCCCCTATGCATGTTAACTTTCCTTTTTCCCCTTCTTCCATATTGATCTTTAATATCCTCTCTCTCTCTCTCTCTCTACATATTTTTAATAGTTTTTTATCCTGCACGTTTAATTTGGCGTTTTCGAACTCTTCTTTTTTGATTATTATCACCCCTACTTCCTCCCCAATTCTTATCGTATTTAGCATTTTTTCCTGTATACCGTTATTCGTATTTTTCTCATCCTCTGTCATCAGTTGTCATCATTCTTTTCGTCTTAGTTATTTTTATTAATTTTTTTTCTTCCATTTTTTTTGCTCAAGGAATAATTCCTCGTGTTCTTCTCTTGTAACGGTTGCAGTTCACAAATACTAAGAACTAAAATTAAGTGAAGGCTCTAGCGATGTAACATAGAAAAGAATAAACACAATAATATTGGGCTCGAAGTAGCGCACCAAATGCGTGGAAGATCCCGTATTTATAAGCGATTAGTAGGATTTCTCTGAATAGAAGTAAACGACACAGCTCTGAGAGCAGATTGTTGCCTTTGTAATAGCAGGCGCGCCGCGTGCTTGACCGACCGCTGAAATATGATCGGCCGCGTCGCTCCGAGGTCGACGACAGCGTGATAGTAGGCACGTTTTGTGTAACAAAAGATTCCTCATTGCTCGTTCCAGCGTCCCCAGGAAATATCCAGACAGTCAAATATGAGTAGAATATAAGGTCCAGACACGTGCTAAAGCATACATTGTAATTAGCAATTAATGCAACCACTAAAATAACCAAAGAAATAGCAAAGAAAACCACTTACGACGTAAATCGGTCGGATTTATATTTCCGCACTTATTTATCGTGCAATTATTGATGCCACGTTGAAATTTAACATGTAATTTTTAGCTTTGTGAAACTCCTCCAATCGCCCAAAAGGAAAAGAAGGTTCCAAGATGTGGGCCCGTCGTTTCGATTAAAACTCCGAAAAATATCGATCCACCAATAGGAAAATTCATTGTATGCGCGGTAAATTTGATTCTCGTCGCAACGCGCAACTCGAGTATTTTGGACCGTAACACTCTCATTTTTTATCTTTCTTTTGATATGAGATTCTTTTATATTTTCTAGTATTTTTCCTCTAATTACGTTCCTATTAACCCTGCTATTTAACAGTGTTTTATATACCACCAGTATTTTTCTCGTTTATTTTGCATTTCCGCAACGTTCCAAAACAATGTTAAGTACTATTTGTTTATTTTTCTCCCCATTTTCTTCTTGCTGCAATGTGTAGCTGTCATCCACCATCTTCTTCTTTTTATCAAGTGTTTGGTTTTTTCCGAGACTATTGCCCTTAGTAGTAATTATAATATATAGTGTAAAGATAGCCATCGGCTGCAATTTTAATGACATCCATCTTATTTAGGAAATAACACGAAAGTATAAATCTGCATCCCTCTGAGTACCGCTCCTCGCCAAGATATCTGTCTTGGTCTTCCATTCTTTCTGGTTCAGTGCTAATTATTTTATTTTTATCTCTTTATTTGTTTCTCCGTTTCTTCTATATTGTGTTACTAGTTTTTTCCAGTTTTTTTCTGCTCTTCCCAATCCTAATTACTTCATAGTTTTCTTCACTAGTCTATTATGATTCATCTTCAAAATGTGTCTATATTAGCATAGCAATTTCTTTTATATTTCCTTTGTAACCAGTTCTTGATCTATCATATAGTTTTATATGTTCTTTCTTCTCTCTGTCGAACTTGGTCGTTCTTCTTATTTTTAAAGTATTTTATTTACACTTTCATGTTTTTATTCATAACCTATGTTTCATAACGAGTTAAAACGTACTCGTTTTAATGTGACATTTCTTCTTAAATGTACTTGAAAAAAGGCAGGACGTTTTGTACAGTAAGACTGTATTAGCTTTATTATTAATTATATAGAATATTGCTAAAATCAAAACGTCATAAAAATGTATTTTTTAAATATAAGACCGTGTACATATAGTATTTATTATGACTTTGAATAAGTTTTTCAAAAAATTCTAGAGTGTACCCGTTAAAACGTTACAATTTTTACTGTACAGGGTGGCCAACTAATGTATGTAAGCGGATGTATATCGGAAACCGCCTTGCGACCTTGCGAAAAAAAATATTTTTATGAAAATGGTCAAGAGAAATTTTCAAGTTTGTAAAATGTCCGTTAGGGGATTTAACACTAGTTTGAAGTATAAAAAATAAGTTTTTCCTAAATTTTACTTGATTAAGTTATACTGAAAATGGATGAAAATGAATCTTATATCTATAAGGAACAACTTTTGTTGAGCACTTTTCCTTCAACTCTTCAAATAAAGTGGTGGGGTTAAGGCAAACATTGATTTTGAAAATATGCAATACTTTGAGAACGCCTTTTGTTTAAAAGAGTTTACTTTAGTCATACGTGCTAAAACCGAGGTGTTGGTGGTTCTTACTACAACCACCAGATGGCGCTTTTTTTAATAATAATTTTTGCCATTTTTCTTAGAAAACGTATAAGGAAGAATATGCATATTATAACATATTTATATGGAGTATGTATTTATTTTTTTGTTCTTATACAAATTAACAAAATGATTCGGTTTTAAAATTATCCAGTGAACTTAACAAACATAAACAAAATAAAAAAAAAATTTTACATTCCTTTCTCTATTAATAACCCTCGCTCTATAAAAATTACTTTAATGTTTCTGTCTTTTTCAAGCCTCCAATCTCCTCACCGCCTTCATTCAATTTACCTCTTCTCCTCCCTCCCAATAATACTTCATCTTCCCTTTCTCCCTCCCTTAATTCCCCACACTCTTCTCTTAGATACCTTATATTTTTCCACTTCTCTCCACACAACCTACATTGCTTCTTGTCATCTTTATTTTATTATTTTTACTTCTTCAATTGCATATATTCCTCTTTTGTAGCACTGTCTCCTCTCATCATGTCCGTGTTTTATTTTTTGATTCCTTACTTCCTTCCAGCACTCAGTTAAGATTTTTGTCTACATTTTCTTATTCTTTTTCATACCTCATGGCTATCTTTGCCGTCTGCACTCTTATTTTCTCAATCTTCATTTCTTCCTCCACTATATATCCGGGTGTCTGTCTGTCCAACCTCATTGTCCATTTTAAATATTTTTCTTGTATTTTCTCAAGTTTTTCCCACTCTTTCCATCCCCATATTTCTGCCCGTAAATCATAACACTTCTAACCAATTTATCAAAAATCCACTTTCTCTTCTCTATATCGTTTCCAAACACTCTCTCTCCCATTACTCATACTTGTCCTACTATACCATTACCTTTTTTCGCTAGCTCTCTTATATGACTGTTGTTCTTGTTATCGTATCTTAACTTATATCCTAAATATTTTTATTTGTCTACGCTTTCTAATTTCTTCTCTCTCCACCACTATTTTAATTTCTTCCTCCTCCTTCTTTTTTTTTTCAAAAATCATTATTTTGTTTTGTCCACATTTACTTATAGATTTTCTTACTACCTCTGATACCCCTTTCATTTCTTTTTTGCTTTTTGCTAGAACTACTATGTCATCCGCGTATGCCAATATCGTCAGCTTTATCTTGATGCCTCCATGTTCTGTATGTATATCGCAAAGAGGCTTGATTTATATGGAGTATTAAAGACTAAAACTAATGGTGCAAACTGGAAGTCTATATTTTTTTTGTCTGAAATATTAATCGACCCGTCGAAATATGTATGTTTTCTGATACAACTTTTGACGCAAATTAACGTTACCCAAATAGTTTTTCCACAAGACCCTCCAAATCAAAAAAAAAAAACTACCAATAAAATACAAAAAAACTATTTAAATTTTTGTTGAAATTAAAAAATATGAGGCATTTCTGAAAATTAACCAATTTTGATTTAAAATCACCTAGGAGTTCTCTATACAACGCGCCCTCGTTTTAAAAACCAATTTGGTGGAAACTTCTCCAAATATACCCAATTTCTCTTTTTTCGGGGGCAAAATTCCGAAAAACAAATTACTTTTGGTTTTTCGATTTGGCCCGATTTCAATAGGGTTCTGAAGACTTTCTAGGTCAATCTCAGAAAGTGTCACCCCAATTAATTAACTTCCTAGAAAATATCGAGCATCAAAGAAATTTGATTGTATGGTTTACTCGCATTGTAACTAACCTATTTCGTCAAAAGAAAGTCCCAAGTTTTTCTCATACCCAAAAAAAAACTTGCTGAGTTTTTTCTCGAGGGTCTTCAGAACCTTATTGAAATCGGGCCAAATTGGAAAACGGAAAATATTTTGCCACCGAAAAAAGGCATTTTGATTATTATGACTTTCATCTGAAAATTAATAAATCAAAAAATCATTCGCAGCTTTTTCCGTAAAAATCAATGTTGTCATGCAAGTTGGTCTTTTTGTATTGTAAAATTATAAATATATTGTAAACATATAATATTACTGATATGTCATTTTTACATTACCTATATGTCATTTTTAGATTTTACATTTGCAATACAGTTATAAGGTACACTACAAACCAACTTTAGTGAATGTTAAGAACCTTCTTACAACCTGAAATTGATAAACTTTTTTAAACGAAACTCAATTCGAAATTTTGCAATAAGGCGTTCCCAAGATATAGCATATTTTTGAAATCAATGTTTGTCTTACCCCCACCACTTTATTTGAAGAGTGAAAGAGTGAAAAGTGCTGAACTAAAGTTGCT
The DNA here is from genome assembly GCA_030710515.1 of Abscondita cerata. Lineage (NCBI taxonomy): Eukaryota > Metazoa > Arthropoda > Insecta > Coleoptera > Lampyridae > Abscondita > Abscondita cerata. The sequence continues at coordinate 17,213 of JALBCR010001521.1, read as the reverse complement.
CCTTATAGACATATGATTTATTTGCATGCATTTTCAGTATAATTTAATCGAGCAGATTTGAAGGAAAAGTTATTTTTTATAATTCAAGTTAGTATTACGCCCCCTAGCAGACATTTTACACACTTGAAAATAATTTCCAGCAATTTATCTTGGCCACTTTTATTAGAAATTTTTTTTACGCAAGGTCGTAAGTTAAACGGTTTCCAATATATAGCCTGTTACCTTTTTTAGTTGGCTACCCTATACATTTTTTTTAAATTCTAGAACAGACATTTTAAAAATCAAAAAATTTCTAATTATAATGATCTTTAATGTTTGGACCTAGTAATGTTAATAAGTAATTAGTCAATTTTTCGTTTTCACTTTTCTAGCAGTTTATTCCTCTAGTGGAAAAAGTAACTTTATTTCATCACAAGTTGAGTACGAGGGTGGTTTGAAAAGTCCGTGCAAACTCAAAGAGAAGGCACTACTGGTGCGTATTGAGGTTATTTTCAGTTAGTAGCATCTCTTGGAAGAACACGCACAAGTTTCAGCCAGATCGGTCTATTTCTTTGTGTTTGGCGTTCGTCTGAATCGAGGAAGTCGAGGGAATTTAAAAAAATGGACGAAAAAGAATTTTGTGTGTTGATTAAACATTACTTTACGAAAGGCAAATCGTCTCAGGAGACTAAAGAGAAGCTTGATAAACATTATAGTGATTCTGCACCATCAATTAGGACAGTTTAAAGTGGTTTCAAAATTTTTCGGAGTGGCCATATGGTCACAAACGACGCTGAACGTTCTGGACGCCCTGTTGAGGTCACTACTTCAGAAATCATTGATAAAATCAATGATATAGTGATGGATAACAGAAGAGTGAAAGTGCGTGAGATTGCTAGTGCTGTGGGCATTTCGAATGAACGGGTAATGCAAGAAAAACGGCTCACAAAAAAGTCCTTTTTCATCACGACAACGCACCAGCTCACGCCTCAGCAGTTGTGGCCGCAAAATTGATGGAAATAGGGTTCCAACTCGTTTTGCATCCCCCCTATTCTTCAGACTTGGCTCCCTCGGACTATTACTTATTCTCCAATCTGAAGAAATGGCTTACGGGAAAAAGATTTTATTCAAACGAGGAGGTGATTGCAGAAACGGGCGCCTATTTTATAGACTTGGACAAATCTTATTATTCGGAAGGGATCAACAAATTACAGCAACTTTGGACGAAGTGTACAAGCCTCAAAGGAGACTATGTTGAAAAATAAAAGGAGTTTATCTCAAAACATTAAGTAGTTTTAATTTTTGCTTGGACTTTTCAAACCATCTTCGTACACTAACATTATCTACGAAAATCCGATAATGTCAGTATTATCGATATGAAAGCTCTACTGTTAATTATACTTTTATCCATCAGTAAACTAAAGATTTTTATTAGTTTACACATTTTTAATTTTGTCAATTTTTCCAGTAACCATGGCAACCTCAACATTAATAATTGTATTTAAATTGTTTAAATTTGTAAAATAAACTTCGATCTCAGGGTCGATAAATTTACATTTATTATGCTTACATTTGACTCATCTATATAATATTGCGCATGCGATATGATTCTTTTAAAAATTTGTTAAAAACACTTTATAATTAAAAACTGAATGAAACATCGTACTGAACGGCCAGCATCCGCAATCCATAATTTTCTTTTCAACAAGAAACTGGTTAAAGGACTTTTGATCTGCTTATAAATAATATGAAGAATTTGCCTGTAGTATTCTTAACATTTAAAAGCTGTTCAAACTGAATGTTCTTGTTGAGGGAGAGCTTTTTCTTTGACCCTAATCGTACTTGTTATGTCTAGCTGACGTTTTAAAATATACTTAAGCTAAAATATTATCGGTAAATTTATGTTAATCAAAAAGATGTTAAGGATATAAAACAGAAACTGCAATGATAAAAATTATGCATATCTAAATTTTACATAACCTTAATCTTACAATCATTTTGAGCGAAGAACAAAGCCATTTCTAGTGTAATTATATCAAAGAAATTAAAATGAAAAGTTAGTGTCACCAACCATCGTTAAACCTTTAGTACATCATATATTTATTTTTATGTATTTTCTTAAATTTCAGAATGTTTGGAAACGACACTTTTCCACTTCATTTGGATCACGGTCGAGGATTTGGAAAACCTTACCACGACGAGCTATCCATCTTGGCTCCAGTTCTTCAATGTTGCATGGTCAGAGAGAGCACACTCCAAACATTACTTAAGTGAGTCCTTTTTTTTTATTTTAATGCGACCCAAAAATCGTATGCAATTAATCACGAAAATTTCAAACACTTTTAAATAATTAAACGTGGCGTGTCGTACGGTCTTATTTATCAACTGCAATTTTGTGTAACAATTACTTATTCTCAAAATAACTGAAATTGTCTCAACATTTACATTTATTCAAATTTACTTCACTTTCGTATGGTAATATATGTATATAATGTGTAATATGAGTAATGCCATAGCATTCTCTACTGATAGAAAGATTTTGGCGATATAACGCAAATCTACAAACAGCAGCAAAAATAAGTAAAAGAAAATACAGTACGTGCACGCGTATAAATTGTAAAAAACGCCCAATTTATTATTTAGACAGAAAACTTCCTAGTTTAATTGTCGGAATTATTTCACGAGTGGTTGAAATGAATTTTAAATGCCTCTGATGAAACGTACCATAAATAACTAATAAGTATTCCGAAACTGCTTGTCTACGCCCTTCTAGTGATTTATGACCCTTTGATTAGTCTATCCAATTATTTTATTAATGCTTCTTTTCACACAATTTTTGATTAAGTAATCGCATCATTCCGCCGACATATCAAAGGCGTGGTTACGCTGAATTTATAAATTACTCGCGATTGACGTCGGTTTCTGAATTTCATTTGAACTTTACGTCGTTTAATAAAATAAAAGTTAATTGAAATTGGTGCATCATTATCTGTTTACGATGTGATATCTATTGGTAATAGAGCATTAAATTTCTTATCATTATATAATAGTTTCCGTGCGCATTTTATTTGATCATTTCGTCGTTTTAACGCATGTACGATAAACAATGTAATGGATATAATTCAATTTTATTTATATGCGTACATTATTATTGCGTAAGAGTTGCTTTCATGGCTTTCTTTAATTTAAAGAAACACTGGTGAAGACGCTAATAATTGCAACACGTGTGCGATAAACTAAACCAATTTTTATTTAAATTTTAGTAGCAGTTTTAACCGTTTCAATTTCAATAGCTCTTGGAGTATTGGAATATTATTTAATTATTGCTAACAATTATATGGTTTAAAGCTCCAGTCATATCAGATCTTAAACAAATCAGATTTCTTTAGTCATTGTTATTAAAAAATCTTGGGCATCTTCTAGATTTTCTTTTCCAACCCTCACAAATTTAAAACAAGTGATACTCACTTGCCTCTAAAACTTTTTGAAAAAAAATTGTTCAAATAAAAGTTCCTCCAGTTTTGATTAAGTGGCTATCACATCTCTTTAATTACTTCTCACAAAAATGTTTGAACAAACTTCTGTAAAATTGATTTAGAATAAAAAATAATGCTTCATTTAATTATTTGACTCGATCTGAGATTTTCTCAAAGTTAGAGTGAAAAGATTGCTCGTCACGTACTCTCCACTAACTCTGTAACAGGAATGCTCAATGTTACATTTCTTACAAAATACCAGTTAAAGTGCACGTGTAATTTACTGCTTAAATCATTAAAAATATTAATGGCTTAATTTTCAATTTCATGGTCAGGTCATTATTGAAACAAAATAGTGGACGAAACGTTACGTTACGATTACAATTTCGACCCGGTCTAACTACGCAGGAGGCTTATAAGTATTATATTCCAAGTAAAACTGTTCTGTGTATAAATTTCATACTTAAAATTAGTGACAGATGACAGTTCTCATAATAAATAATAATAATAATAAATTGTCAAGATTAGAAAAACTAGTTTCATCCAACAGCAGTAGCATTCAGTGTTATTACCAAAATATACGTAGTTTAAAAAATAAGTTAAATCAATTTTGTTCTATGATTAGCGATAACGAGTATGATTTAATTGCTCTAAATGAGACCTGGCTAACTGAAGGTATTAACAGTAGCGAATATTTTTCTTCTAATAAGTATACCGTATACAGGGTGTCCCATGACGATTAAGACAAGTAATATATCAGAATTGGGCAGTAGTAGATAATTATAATTTTGGGGGTGTAAATTAGAACAAATGTTGCATATTTTCTTGTTATTGTGTTACCCAATGAGGTATTTGTTTTTGGTCACGTGACGTCGCATTTAAAATTATTAATGGGACAACCTGTATATTTGAGTCTTTCTGTGTTCCTCCCGATAAAACAATTCCAACTAACTAGCACACTTGGGGTCTAAAGTGATTAATTCAAGAGCTACAGGTACTTAAAGGATTGGAAGTTAAAAAATTCAAATTGAATCCCCTGTAATTTTCGGCTACAGATTTAGAAGATTTGAAAAATACCTCATTGGGTAACACAATAACAAGAAAATATGCAACATTTGTTCTAATTTACACCCCCAAAATTATAATTATCTACTACTGCCCAATTCTGATATATTACTTGTCTTAATCGTCGTGGGACACCATGTATAGATGCGATCGTAATTATGAATTTACAACCAAAACCCGTGGTGGAGGAGTCTTAATTGAGTTAAAAAATTTTATTGACGCCAAAAATTTGAATCTTACCAATTTGTTAAACTCGCTAAAAACGATAGATGTTGTCGGGTGTAAATGTATTATTTATTCCGTTATTATTTATGTATTTGTAGTTTATATTCCTAGTACACCAACGGTTGCTACTTTAGAACTACTGTTGGACTACTTTACTGAATTCTATTTATCCACTAAAAATCTTTTGATTATAAGTGACTTTAATATTCCTCAATATTGTTCTGAAAATATTAATGATAAGTTAATTACTGCAACAAACAATTTTGCGCACTTACTAAATTTAACTCAGTATAATAAGGTTAGAAACAACAACAATAGAATATTAGACCTTATCTTTTCTAATATAAGCTGTAATATATGTCGAGATATTACTCCTTTAGTTTGTGAGGATGCCCATCATCCGGCATTAAGAATTGATTGTTTCTTTAATGTTCAACATGAACCCAAATTTAAAAGTAACCTCTTAAATAGATCCTATAATTTCCACAAAGCTGACTTTCCTAATCTCTATAGAGCGTTATTGAAAGTTAACTGGAATTCCCTACTTGATTGCACTGATGTCAATGTTGCCTGTCAAGAGTTTTATGACTTATTGTATCCAATTTTTGATGAATACGTGCCAACATATTGCATTAAGCGTTCAGATTATCCTAAATGGTACTCGAGAGAAATAATTGCAATTTTAAAACTAAAACCAATGTCATAGAAAGTTTAAGGCTTCTAATTCAACCATCTATTTTAACGAATTTAAAAGACTGCGTACCTTATCAAAATTCAAAATTAATGAAGCTTATAAGCAGTACTTAACTAATGTTGAAAATTCGATCATTACTGACTCCAAGACATTCTGGTCATATATTCAAAGTAAAAAGCAGTAATAGAATTCCTGGATTAATATATAATGGCGATTCAATTTACAATACTTCACAGGTGATAGTTAACGCTTTTGCGAACTATTTTCAGTCTGTTTATGTTGTTCCTAATGACTTGCAAGATGGTGAATATACTCAAGCTATGGTTCATACTAACATGTCAAATATTTATATGGATAGAGTAACGGAGGACATGATTATGGCAGCGATCAGCAAACTAAAATATAAACAAACTGCTGGACTTGATCAGGTGCCAAGCTTTCTTATTAAAGATTGTGCCACAGTATTCGTTCGACCTCTTCAAATCATTATTACTCTAGGTATAAAACATCAACATTTCCAAAAACTTGAAAACGTCTAGGATCACACCTGTGTTTAAAAGTGGTGACATCTCGGATATCAACAACTATCGTCCAATAGCTATATTGTCTAATTTTGCCAAAATCTTTGAATTAATTTTGTATGAACATGTAATGTCAAATGTGAAAAGTTACATATCTCCGCAACAGCATGGATTTGTAGAAAAACGATCTACAATTACAAACTTATGTTGTTTTAGTCAATATGTTGCTGGAGCCATGGAAAATCAAGGCCAGGTAGATGTTATTTACACGGATATTTCAAAGGCCTTTGACAAAATTGTACACAGAATCTTACTATCTAAACTATTTGACTATGGATTTAATATGGCATTCGTCAAGTTATTTAAGTCATATCTTCAAGATAGACTTCAGTATGTAATGCATAATGGCTTTCATTCTAAAGTATATGTTTCTACATCTGGAGTGCCACAGGGTTCTCACCTAGGTTTGCTGTTATTTATATTATTCATTAACGATATATGCAATGATATGAAGTCAAATATACTTTTGTTTGCAGATGATGTAAAACTTTTTAGGCGAATTATTAGCGAACAAGATTGTATTACGATGCAATTGGATATTGATATGCTATACAATTGGTGCATGAAAAATGGTCTTACATTAAATATTAAAAATGTCACATAGTTACTTACACTCGCAAGATTTCTCCGAAGATCTTTAATTACAATATTAACGCAATGCCACTAAATCGTTTGGAACAAACTAAAGATCTGGGCATACTATTTGATAGTAAACTCACATTTAACTTACATATTAATCATATAGTTACTTTAGCTCATAAAATGTTGGGTTTCATTTACGTAATTGCAATGCCTTTACTTCGATAAACGCATTGCTCACGCTTTACTTTTCTTTTGTTCGCTCTACACTGGAATACGGCAGCATTATTTGGAATCCATATTATGAATGTCACAAATTTTCAATTGAGGGTTTTCAAAGAAAAGTATAAAAATATTTGTGGTATAAAACTAATGGTGTTTATCCTGAAAGAGGCATTTTAAACCAAGTTTTGCTGAATACGTTTCAACTGCACTCTTGTGAAGTTAGAAGAGTGTGTGCGGGTCTGACGTTTCTTTACAATATTCTCCACAATAAAATTGATTGTCCAGATATTTTATCAACCATTTGTTTTCATGTACCCAAAATCTTTACTAGACAAAATAAATCGTTTCATATCCCTCTCTATAAGACTAATACCTTAATAAAATCCCCTATATTCACGATGTGCATACAATTTAATAATATTTGCAGTGAAACTGATATCAATGCCGACAGTCTTCAAAAATTCTCCAAGCTTTCTATACAACTTGCAAATAGGCTTTTCTATTGTTGAACTTGTATTTTTTTAGTACTGTAATGAAATAGGATAACGTGTCATTTGATTAGCTGAACTGTATTCTTATTTATTTAATTAATTTATATTTATTTATTTGTTATTTTGTATTTTGTATTTTGAATTTAGTATTTTGCCCTATAATTGGCTACCGCTGTTGGGTAATAAGGATTAAATAAATAAAATAAATAAAAAATAAATAAATAATACCATTATACTCAAACACCAATAGAGTCACTCTATTGTCTCGCCGGTATATTCGAATTGCAATATGAATTGTGTTCACGAACGTACCTAATAATATTTTAAAAAACCAAAAATTCCCAAAACATAATTAAATTTTGTAACGGTTGTAGCTTACAAATACATAAAAGAATAGACGGTTCTCGCGGTACAACCTAGATAAAAGTACAATACTATTGAGCTCGAATTAACGCACTAAATTCATGGAAGGTCCCGAATTTATTAGAGTTATCGCAACAGTGTTCGGCTTCGTCGGTAGAGTTGGGGGGTCCTTAAGGAAACTGAAAAGAAATAAACTGTTGCGTAACGTGGCGCCACCTAATAGATAGAAATAAAACCGACCAACAAGAGTACAACTTGGTTTTACTATAAGATCTAACACGTTAAAACGAACACAATATCAGAGAAATACATAGACAATTTAAATATAGAAAATAACATAAAGTAGGCATCAGTTTAATTAAAACTCGTAATTAATGTTTCAAATTCAGATAAGTTTTATAGTTACATCCCAAATTTAAAGAGAGCGTGCCAATTTAAGATTGGTTCGTACGAAAACTTGACGTACACACGTCACTTACACAACGGTGCCTTAATATTAACTTAAACTCGGAAGAAACACGATAAACAGGTTTCGTCAACCCAAAAGGCTTTTTGTTTTTAACGTCGCCCCGTTATCTACACCCCCAGCTCTGATGGAGCCAATGTAAACAAAACCGAGTGTCGGTGATCGAGTTCACCTCGACTAAAAAGTTACTTAAGTACTAGAGTTATAAGACCGTTCGATGTCACGTGTACGTGAGCTTCTTACGCATTGATAATGAGTAGGATAATTAAACATTAAAAGTAAGCTGTGTTCTAGTAGTATGCAGCTCCGAGAATAAACGTTTTGCTAGCGGCAGTATTGGACAGCGTCCGAACGTAGTTACTTCTAGAATTTCCCTTAGGGGAGGTTTAGATTGAAAAGCAGATGACGAGTAGGGTCCTTCGAAGTAATAGATATGCACCAGCTGTTGTCGGCTTAAGTATAGGCGAAAGCGAGGTACTTGAACAATTAGGTAGAGAGGGGTCATTCAAGCATCCCCAGGAGTTTTCCAGGTGTAAGATAAGGTGAAAGTGTGAGGTTAACACACATGCTAAAGCAAACGTTGCAATTAATAATTAATACAACCTCGAAAGTAACCAAAGGAATAGTAAAAAAGACCCACTTACGGTGTAAATTGATCGGATTTATCTTTTCGCACTCAATTATGGTGCAATTATTGAAGCCACCTTGAAATTTTACTTATATTTTATTTGCTTCATGAGCCTCTGTCAACCACCCAAACGGAAATGTACGTACCAAGATGTTGACCCGTCGTTTAGTTAAGAAATCCGTTCACCAATAGGAAAATTCGCTGTAGCGCGGTAGTTTGATTTCTGTCGTAACGCGCAACCTACACCCTACGTTTTTAACCTACGTTCAGGTTCGAAAATTTAGAACCGTAAGAATTTCTATGATTTCATGCGAACTCCAAATAGCAACGCTCATCCAGATTACATTTGCAAACATTTTTGATACAATTCATATTTTGTCTGAAATATCACATATTACGATAATTGCATTTTGTGTTGAATAACATTATTTTATATTGATTGTGAGCATGAGACTTTCTTTGTTTAAATTCTTTGGTTGATAACATCTCTAAGGCTTGGATTCTTAATAACAGTAACGTGGTTTATGGCTTAACAAAATTTTAATTTTAGAAAAATAATCAAACTTGTAATTCTTACAAATGTGAATATAATCCTAAATAACGTTATGTGCGCGGCTTTCTTGCGCAATTTATAAATCGTTACAATATTATTTAATTAATTAATTTATGAATTTAAATATAGTAACTTAAACTAACCTGGTGATGTGTACGTGCGACCTTCAACGGTTCTAGGCAGTCACCTCTTGAACCTGGACTGCTTCCTCAACTTTTCCTTATTGTTGGTTATTCTTCCTTTGTTCTATTTTGGTTTTCAATTTCATATAACAGGGTAATTAATTACATAACCACAACACTTATTTTAATGATTAGCGAAGAATATTCCGTATTAATTGTTTTATGCGCGGACTCAAATTTATACGTCCATCATTCTCTACTGCCTGAGAGCGTCTATTTCCCCACTTTCACTTTACTCATCACGTACGCACAAAAATCGATATATCTTCTTAACATACAAGAAACCTCTATATCTTACTACTAGACATTGTATCTCTATTTACATCTATACATTACAATTATGACATTTTACAATCACTGCAATAAATAGCTATCAAAGGAGTCAATGGTAGATTCTTTTTAACGGCTGATCTAGAAATTTTATTTATTAATTTATTAGTATGACACATTTTATTATTTGTCATTGTGTTGTGACGTAAGTGTAATGCATGGTGCCCCAAAAGATCGGTACTAACATGTATAGCGTGCTGACAAAATTATGTGCAATTGTGGATTGGTTTGTCTTTCTAAAGCATTTGCTTCAAGATTTAGGAAAAACACCAAAATCTAAAGATGTCAACTGTAGAAAATGATCAAGGAGGACCGATTCAGTATATTTATTTTAGTTTTAATGCTATACATTTTACGTCAAAATTTAGATTTTGGTGCAAGATTGTTTGACTTTATCCGTTTATGGGAGGGCTTAAGCACGAGAAATTAAGCTCTAGAAACAGTTGAGGTGAAATTTGTAAACGTCTAACTTGATCTCTAGAAGGTGATGCTTTTCAATAACCTCACTTTAGTGCACATTTTCACACAATTCTTCCCATATTGAACTTTTAGGGACTTTGTTACATATTTAGCAATTTTAGCGTCTTTTGATGCTATTTTGTCTCATCTTTTTTACTAGTCACTATGTTTCACTTTAATTGAAGACGTTTTGTGTTTGATGTTGGTATGATCTTAACTACAATTCAAAGCCGTTGTTTGTTTGACCAAATCATGCAGTGTGCACGTTATTGGTAAGCTCTTTAATGTCCGCGGACATTTAAATTTAGTGGTTGGAGTTACCACATTGCACTTCTTTTTAATACTAATAAATGTTGTCCAAAATACATCTATCATTGTTCAAATCAAACGTCAAATTCTTGCTTCACTCAAATTTATTTGATCAAATAATTTGATGAGTGTTCTGCCCTTTTTTTTATTTCGTTATTGCTTTTCAATGATTAAATTTTTGTCAAAAACAAATGATGGTGTTTCACACTATCAAATTTATTTGACTATAACAAGAGTTGACATGTTTAGATTTTAGTGGTTTTCTTAAACCTTGAAACAAATGCTTTGCCAAGACGACACAATCTTGTGGGGCACTCTACATAACACTTACATCACAATACAATAACGAAAATGTACCATGGGAATAAATAAATGAAAAATTAATGGAAATCCATATTTCTTTTTCTAAAAATTTTCTTAAATCAAAAAATAGGTTTGAAAGAAGACTAAACTTCTACTTGTCTTTTCGCGTCAGGTACATTGCAAATCCATCTACTATTAAATTGTACTATCTTCTCCTTTGTCTCCTGCCTCTGGTTATCGTTATATATACTACCTCTTCTTCCATCTCTCTTCCTTCGCGTCTTAACCTGTACATTTCCTCTCTTGCATTTCCTTTCTTCTCGTAATATATTTTTGTTATCTTTACTGTGTTTTACTCTTTTGCTCTTCTGCCCCTTTCCAACATTCGTATACCAGTTCGTTACTCTTTCTGTCCTCTATCCTTTTCTCAAATCTTTCTATTATATACCTTTCTGTCTCCTTATCTAATTTTTAGCGTCCATCTACAGTATTTCTCTTGAATTTTCTCCAATCCCTCCGGTTCCTTTCTTCTCTTCCCCATGTCCTTTCTAAACATCCTTTCTCCAATTCCCCATGCTTGTCAAAGGATTCTATTTCCTTCTTGTCATACCCAAGCTCGTATCCCTAATTTTAAATTTTCTTGAATCAAAAGCTATTTGTTTAGTCATTGTTTTTTGGTCATCTCATAGCCTTTCTTTTTGAATCCTCACAAAATTAAAACAAGTGATCTTCTAACTAGCCTCCAAAATTGTTTAAATAATAGTTGTTCCAATTTTTCTTATCATTAATACTTTAAATAAATTTCACGTGGTTATCGTATCTTGGTAATGCAATGGAATGTGTCAAGAAACAAAACTGTTAAATTTTATAAGCATGAACAAATTGAATCCTTGAATTTTTAGAATCTTGATGGCTTAACTTTTAAACATTACTGAAACAAAAAGGTTTTACGCAATTTGACAGTGTGTCGAAATGGTAACTTCATCAGATCTCAATGAGATGAAACCCTTTGGAATAGTGAGCAAAACGTTGACAACTGTAGTTATTATTTCGACACGGTTCGATCCCGGTAAATGTTTCTTGTTTCAAGTATTTATAAGCATTAAATTCCAAATAAATCTATTTTGCGTATAATACCTCATTATTTCATACTGAAAGTTTTCGACAGATGACAGTTTGTTAATATCCTATACCGTTATACTAGAACACCAATACAGTCTCTCCATTGACTTGATATATTTAAATATATTTAAAAATCGAAAGGTTTCCAACAATAGCAACTCTTATCAAGATTACATTTGAAAAACATTTTTGATAATCTTGTATGAAATATTGCATATCTAGTCACCGAAGGAGTCATGGGTGGAAAGTCCTTTCAACGGCGGATCTAGAAAATGATTAAGAGGGATCGTTGACTTTATGTACGTATTCTAACTTCCAAAGAGGCCATGGCCCTCATGCTATCCTCTATTTCTTCTCCATATCTCACTTACTCTTTTTAATTTTTATTTTAGAAACAACTCTTCAAAGATCTTCTTGATTTAATTTGAGTTTTTGTTTGTTTTTTTTTTTTTGATCATACACTCTTTTAAATGAGTTTTATTATATAATGTAGCTGTAGTGGTAGAGCATTGAAGATTAATTTTTTTAATTTTAAGGATACAACGTATTATAATTTGTTGAAGTCTAAAATCAAAAATATTGCTTACTTACCTTTCAAATGGCACGTTGATGATACTTTAGACTAAAATAATTAGAAAAATAAGAAACGATTCCAGTTTAAACCACCCTTTTTTCTAAACTCAAAGTAATGGTGCATAATGATTGTTTTTATTTTCCAGACTTTTTGAGTCTAGAACCTGGTTTTTTCTGTATTAGCATATTTTTCATACAGTTATCAATATGCTCTTGTGGAATTTCTTGCCAAAGAATAGGAATAATAAGCTTAATTCCCTAACAGTCGTAGGTTGAGGAATATGATTATCCAACCTTCATCAAAAAATAATTTTTATCTCCAATTTCATTTTTTCTGAGGGATATGATAATTTTCTTTGTATCGTCTAGATTTAATGCCCATCAAAATATGAGGTTAGTTGATTCTGCACACCATAAAAATCTCAAACGCCGGCACGGTTGGATATCCTGGACTAAAAACGATGTTCCTGTTCTCGGTAGACTCATTTACTTCTATGGAGTAGCTTCCTTAATCTTTGGGCTTGATTCTCAAACCCGTTTGGTTGTGGATGTGAAAAAACACGTGAGGTGAACTGTTGTTTATTCTTGACGGCACATTGACACATTGAATACAAAAGACTAACTATGTAGATTTTGCACGTGCTACATGTATTCTACACCTGTCTATTTTACACTATCTTTACTATGGAATTTATACGATTTGTATTTAACACCTCGGCAGAGAGTGTGCTTTTGCATATTTTAGAAGGCAGGCAGATTATTGTTACAAATTTACATGTTATGAAACTTAAGTATTTCAATGTTTGCATAAACAAATGTATTCCTTTGTTTGGCTCATATTCTTTTTGACGTTTTTGATCTTTTTTTGGCGGAGGTCAATCGAACCTCTCTTAGTCTGTTTCATACTTTTTGGTCAGATACTTTAGTGCCAGTCAAATTGTTAAGGTTCTGACGAGCACAAATGGTTGTCTCTTAGCTTAAATGATCAAATATTTATCTTTTCTTGAGTAGTTACACGTTCTGAAAAACTACCAGGTCGTGTTGGAGTTCTTCTTGGCTATCTACAAAAGGGAAATTGCCCTTGAGATCAAACTGTGAAAAGTATTACAAAATTCCGCAATTTTAACCTGCCGAACGCTTCTTGGATAGATTCTTACCTTGCCAAAAGTTTTAATAATTTATGGCAGCAGCCAACTGACATTTTTAAAGCTAAAATAAGTTTAGTACTAATTACAAATTGCCTTGAAACTAAAAAATGCAAAAAGTCTTTTTGATATGAAAGCATACTTTAGATCAATATCCTATTCAATTTTGGGTACTTTATTGAAGGTCGTTCTGGGAAACCGTTTGTTCCTACTCTATTCCTTCAAAGTCTACTTCTGATTTTTCTTCAAATTCCACATTCTTCTTCTTTTATTAGTAGACTGTTACGTTTATCCAACACAATGTTTTTGTTTTTAAAAACTTCCAATAGTTAATTCAACTCAAATTGTAGCATCCTATTAAATATAACTATTTAAAGAAGTTACTAATTTGGACCTGTAATGATTATTTTTATTTGGACTTAGAACGTGTTCAAGAAAGAGCACGCTATTGGGTTTGGAGGAAGCTGACATAAAAACAGAAACTTATACATTTTCATATATTTATACTTCCAATGATTAATTTCTACTCGATCCAAATCCCTTAAAGCCACAAATCATTTAAAACGCGCTATTTGGACTCGTTATTTGTATCTTTCATTTTCCAGAATTGTCGATCTAGAAGTTAGCTTGCTGTCTAAATTAATTATGGAAATGACAAAAAATCTACATCCATGAAATATTTTAATTAATAAGAGATAGAGAATGAAAGATATCAGTTTGGATAAGACCATGTGGCACAAGAAAAAAGTAGAGGTTGATGAACCATCAATAATTTAAAAATTTCAAAATATAATTGTGAATATTTAACCGAAAATTGAGAAAATTATTATTTCAATGCATTTGTTTTATAATCTTTGTATTTACTAATTTCAGATTAAAAAATGTCACGGTATACAGGGTGATTGTAGAAACACCGGATAAAGAATCACTTTATATAAATAATAACCGAATAAAATTATAGATTGTTTTTGGTTTTTGTTGACTTTTTCACTTACATGTTGATCAATTAATGCTCTTTTTAAATTTATCTATATTGCTATGAATAAATGGACACTATCCTAGCTAAAGCTATAATTTTTTTAAATTTTCATTTTCTATAAAGAAATCTAGATCTGTGGCTGTTGAAATAGCTACATGCTTGTTATTTAGATATCCTAAAAAGAAATTTTCATAATTATATCAGAAAATGTAATACCTTACCTTTATTGCAAGGGCATCATCTGCGCTTTACGAAGGTGCTTTATGTAAATACTCAATGTCCAGTGAGGCAACCATTGGAAACATTTTGAAGGTGTAGATGAAGATGTGCGACCAAAGTTTGTACGAGAAATTAAAACTTTACAAAGTTCAACGACAGAAAAAGTAGTTCAGAGTATCTTAAATTATAAATAGAGTTAAGAAAGAAAAATAACTGAAATTCAATTTGAACTGTTTTTTTAGGAACGCACTTGCTTTCTTATTCGGAGTAATTCGAGTTTTAGACTTAAATCGTGTTCAAGGGAACAGCGCGTCATTTGTTTCGAGGAAAATGGTACAAAGATAGCTTTATACGTCTGCGTATATTTACACCTTTAACGGTTTAAGTTCAATTTTTAAAATGTCTTTACGGCACTTCTCGAATTTTAAAGTACAGGGCGATGTGGAGTTCTAGGTGAAACGCTTGTTCTAATGAATGTTGAACTATTAGATAAGCTTTTTAAATTTTTCAAAATGATAGATTCTTATTTGTTTACTAAAAATGTTTACGTGAATATTTTCATTTGCAATCTTGAGATTTTTAAATAATTAATAAGAATGTAACATTTTTATGTAAATTTTTTATAAGCCAACAATTATTTTAATCAAATTGACGTTTGCACGTAACATTAATGCATTTAGAACATTTATAAATGAACATATTTTGTTTTTCAAAGAAACTCGATTAATGCATTGTTTTTACGGCCACAGTCTAGATAGAAACTGTATATTCTTCTTGGTACGTGACTTTTGTCACAGACGATCGGAAAATCGTTCCACGTTACTTACATGAAAGGTGTGCGTTCATATTAAAAGATTCTTTCAGTTAATGGGCGCATTTATTAAAATGAGTTTGCGGACTTCAGTGATTGTTAGGTCACGTTTTGTACATTCCAGTAATAGACGTTAAAATAATTTCCGTTCATAATATGCGCAATAAAAATCATTGCAGGTAATATTCGTGTGAAAGTAAGTACCTACTTATATTTTATTGTAATAGTTGAACGATGGATGTACGATTGTAACTTTTGGATTATTGCAAACGAGTCTGTTCGATGTCATTCAGAGATAATTATTCTGTGCTTTGATTAAAACAAATTCCGTCATTTTTATTTCTTAAACTTTTAGTGGACACCATGTCTTCTTATAGTATAATTAAAATTGTAATTAAACAAAAAATCAGGAAAAAATTGTCCTAAAAAGTAAAGTTACAGTGGTTGGGGAAAAATATTTTGATATAAAAATAGCTTGTACCATCGTAATAGGAACGCCTGTTATTTAGCAAATAATTTTTGGGGGACCCGAACAAAAGGGAATTTATCTTCAAACGCCGGTAAACTTTGACTTTATTTTTGACGCTCTTTTTTTTCACAGCCGGTTGCTATTAGCATCCGAACTAAAAAGTAATTTTACTGCCGTTCTAAGCGAACACCAGTTAGCTAAGCTAACAAATAATTTTTAAATCAAACGGTAGGTGTCGGTTGATTTTAAACAATACACATTATTTGTTTTTGAGTTTGGTCTAAGACTTCTTCTTGGTGTAGGTAGAAGAACAAAAACAACTGACGTTGTTGCCGACGTTTTGCTGTCTATGTGAGAGCTTTATCAAGGCGCAACTTTTATGACTTATAATAAAACAATATGTGTTTTCTGGCCGCTTTCATTATTGGCCGCTTTCAGGTAGCACCACCTATTGATAATTTCTTAACCTATATAAGGATATTGACTTGACCAATAATATCAAATGTTTTGTTTTATTTTTTAGTCATTTTACGGATCGAGTGTAAACGGTTTCCTTTTCACTTATTTTTTAAATTTTGATTTTTGAAATATATGATCATCCGATTTCAATAATTTAATTTCATCTAATTTAGATTTTTTTTTTAAACGGTTACTAATTTAATACAATCAATCAATTTTCGGTTACGGAATAGTTGTAATTTTCAACACCGTTAGAGAATATTCTCGCTCTTGTTATGGAATAAGCACAAGTACGATCACTTTGTGAGTGTTATCATAATGCGACTATTACAGTATATTTTATCCAAGATATTTAATTGAACTAATACAAGTAAACGTAAAATTTTATCTCAAAATAATTTGATGTCTTATTATTATTATTATACGAATTAGTTATGAAAGCTTAGCTGCGTTCACTCAACCGTATATGCTACTCCATTTGTTCGTCGCGACAAATATAGTATAGCAATACGTAACCGAACGGTTTGA